>CAUYLG010022442.1:0-116053 GCA_963573385.1 Cacajao melanocephalus | reverse complement strand
TCCCTTCTCCCTTCTCTTACCTTCCCTTCCCCTTCCCCCTTCCCTTCCCTTCCCCATCCCCCTTCCCTTTCCTTCCCCATCCCTCTTCCTTTCCCTCCCGTTCCCCCTTCCCCCTTCTCTCCCCTTCCCCCTTCCCGCTTCCCTTCCCTCCCTCCCCTTCTTCCTTCCCCCCCTCCCTTCCTCCTTTTCCCTTTCCCCTTCTCCTTTCCCTTTTCTTTCTTTTTTTTTCACTCTTGTAGCCCAGGCAGGAATGCAATGGCATGATCTCAGCTCACTGCAAACTCCACCTCCTGAGTTCAAGCAATTATCCTGCCTCAGCCTCCCAAGTAGCTGGGACTGCAGGTGTGTACCACCATGCCCAGCTAATTTTTGTATTTTTAGTAGAGACAGAGGTTTAGCCAGGTTGGCCAGGCTGGTCTCAAACTCCTGACCTCAGGTGATCCACCTGCCTTTGGCCTCCCAAAGTGCTGGGATTACAGGCATGAGGCACTGTGCCCAGCCCCAGATAATCTTTCTGATTCTCAGTTTTCTCATCTAGAGAGTGGAGATGATTAAGTCTTCCCAGTTAACTTTACAGTACTGTTATGAAGACTCAAAAGAGCTCATATATATATATATATATAATCTCTATATATTTTCTTAAACGCAATAAGGTAGAATGTAAATATATGTAAAGTATTTTAATGTTTCTATGGTTTTAATGTTTTAAAAGGAGCACGTTCCATAGAAAAATGTTATGAGAATATAATGATTTCTCATTTTGAGCATAAGATAGCTAGATTTGATATCAATATTAATTTTTCTTGTGTATTGACTTAGCTTTGGTTATCTTGTAACAAAAGGCCATAATCCTAACATAGTGTATTCCATTGACTTTATTACTTTATCAAAGCTAGTAATTACACTTCTAGTGTTTCCAGACAAACAACAAAGCAATTGAACATAATGCAATGAATATTGCAATGAAAAACATTTGTCATTATAATGTACTAGAATTCCAGGAAGATGCAATATACTCTATTTGTGTGTCGTTTCTTATAAACAGCCTTAGTTCTGTTTGAAGCTAAAGAGGAACAGGGTGGTTAGTTACAATATGTTAGCAACTCATTCTCCTTAAGTAAATTAGAAAATGGAAAAGAGAAGGACCTAGAAAGAGGCATATCTCACTCCATCCAGAAGTCATGAAAGCAGCGATGTACCTAGCTCTGAGGTCTTCTTTTGTATGAGAGAAATGAATATTAATAAATACAGAGTATCTGAGAGAAGGTCTTCTTCAGAGGAGAACCCCAGAAGAGAGCCCAGTACCCATAAGAAAATCCCTGGTGTGCTTATTATAGTTGGTTGCCCAAGCAAATTATATTTTACCTACATGGCAATATTAGTAATAGTGAGAAAAATGTTATTGAACACTTGAATGATGCTTTCCTTCATTCATTTATTCATCCATTCAGCAAATGTTTATTAAGCACCTGCTGTAAAGTAGGCACTGTGCTACACATTGTCATACTGTAGAGCAGAAGATAGACTAGGTCCTTATTCTCTTCTAGATTACAATCTAATAATGATCAGAAACTATTTTAGTCTTTTTTTTTAAGATACAGTGTATACTAAACATTTTGCAGGAGGAAAAGGCATGCTTAGAAGAATAATAGGGAATGTGGATCTACTTTAATTTGGATATCAGGAAAGGGTTCTGTGAGAAAGGAATATTTGAAATGAGATGTGAGGGATGAAGAGCCAGGGAACAGCATTCCACTGGTGAGAATAGCATTTGTGAAGTTGTGCAAAAACCTGAAAGGTGGCCTTGTGGCACAAGTTAGGGAAAAAGAGTGGAAGTAACACCACTTGGTATTAGAAAGGTTGACAATGGCCACATTATGTGGAGGCTTATTGACCATGACAAAGAATTTGGATTTTATTAAATGTGCAAAGGGAAACTGCCAAACGGTTTTACACAGAAATGATGAAAATACACAAGTACATCATCATACTACTGGGTGAAAATATGTAGGAAATGTAATGAAATGAAGTCAGAGACATCGTTATGAGATGCTGAGCAGGATTGGCCTTGAGGGTATGTAATCTGTGCCATAGCACAAAGCTTCCCTCTCAGAAGGCTCCTGCTCTTGGATTAATGATCTGACAACTCCATCTTGAAATTTATCGTAATTTTTAAACAGGGAGGCTTGGATTTTTATTTTTCACTGGGTCCCCAAATTATGTAACTAATACTGTCTACTATAGAAATCTAGTTGGAAGATGATGCCGTAAACTAAGATAACGACACCGGAGAAAGACAAAAGTGATTGGCCAGGCGTGGTGGCTCAAGCCTGTAATCCTAGCACTTTGGGAGGCCAAGGTGGGCAAATCACCTGAGGTCAGGAATTCGAGACCAGCCTGGCCAACATAGCAAAACCCCGTCTCTACTAAAATACAAAAATTAGCTGGGTGTGGCAGTGCATGCCTGTAATCCCAGCTACTCGGGAGGATGAGGCAGGGGAATCACTTGAACCCAGGAGGTGGAGCATGCAGTGAACCGAGATCATGCCACTGCACTGCAGCCTGGGTAACAGAGCACAACCCTGTCTCAAAAAAAAAAAAAGTTAGCTCTATTTCACAGGTAAAACGCACAGCTGTAATTCAGTATCAGACTGCCAGTAATATGGGCTTTCAGTTTGGTCCATGTAGAGCATTTTAATTATTTATTCAATCATAACTTATGATAATCAACACATATGCAATCCATTTAGTAAATACTGGTTCTCAAAATATTGCTAATTTTTGTCATCTTCTGTTAGTGCATCTGCATCTTATATAGATACAATAGAGATTAATTCTAAAGGGTGTGAAACATTTACATTTACCTTCCCATTTCACTAATATCTATCAAGCCCAAAGCAGGAAAAAGACTCTGTTGTAAACTTAGAGTGATGCAGGTTATTTTCTATTAAGAGCTTATAGTTGAGTTGAAAGTTAAGATCTAAATAGCTATAATACAAGAAAGGGTATACTTGTAAAGGGGATACAAACAATGAACTATAAGATTTTTTATTTCTTTAGAAGAATCATTAGAAGTTTTATCAAGTGTTTCTGCTTATTTAATCACAGGAGTTCAAAGATGTTTGTCGTGACACCAGAATGTGGGATGACATTACTATGACATTTCATTTTAATTAAAACTAGATATTGCCAGGGATTCCATAGTAGATGTCTCCCAATGTGTAGTAATCCATAAGATTGTCATGGTATATATGAAAATCCCATTTAGAAGATAAATATTATTGAGGTCTTTGAAGAAAAAACCTTCAAAATGCCTCTCCTTATTTCCTGCAAAATGAAATAGATCTGTAATTAAAATAATTCTTAGTATTCATCATCAAAGTTGAAAACTAAAATCAGACTTTTGACTACTAGATGGAAATCTGTTAAGCAATAAATGAAAATATCCTGGTTGCTGCATAACACATCTGTCTTCAGTTTAAGTTATACAAACTGCAAGCAAATGTGGATGTTTTCTCTATAATATGGAACTTTCATCAGGGAAAAGCCTAGTTTGATGATGAAATTTCAAAGCAGAACACACACACACACACGCACACATGCACGCACGCACACACACCCCCACCCTACACATACACCAAACAGAAGACACATGGGCAATGGAGGGATGTACCAGTGCCCCAGAGACAGAGACCTCTGGCACTAAAGAGCTGCTCTTGTCATGCATGACAGCTTAAGACTCCAGACATTTCATCCCAGGACATTTGTTACAGTTAGTTGCAGGCTTCCATGATCCAGGCTATGGGCAGTGTTTCTAGCATGTACCTCCTGAGACCTACTGAGGGCTCTGGTTTGCCTTTCACTTATCTCCCTTTTCAAACCTGTGCCTATAGAATAAAGTAGACATGTATCTGTACAAAGTGCACACACTTTATAACTTAGGGTAAAAGAAAATGCCTACCAACTTAAGCTATACCAAGTTATATAAACCAGCATTGCACTCACCCTCTTGATTCTACCCATTCTCAAAGTACAGCAAAAGAGAGCTGTTACTCCCTCTGCAATCATTGAGCCTGACATGATGCACAGAAGAGTTTAACATGAAAGTAAGATGGACTGATGGGCTAAGGACGTAGAAGACAATGAGAAGATTTGATACCATTTGAGAAATATGTGTAAGTCTTACAGTGGGAATATTTAGGAAAAGGGAGGAGCACTTTGGATAGTCTTGTCTTTATCTCAAGTATCAATACCCTAGTTTAGGCTTTTAGGACCTCTCTTCTGCTCTATAACTGTCGGCTTTCTCCTCCCAGCTTCTCCTTCTCCAGACCTTTTATATATCACTGCCGATTTATTCTTTCCAAAGCTCATTTTCTGATTCAGAGCATTCAGTGACACTTCTTGACCAAGAAATATAAGGGATTCTTTCATCTGGCATTCAAGGCTCTTTGTGATCTCACTGCAACTTACTTTGCCAGTCTTACTTTTATTACTTCTTTCCATGTAAATTATCTTCGAGTAAAGTGGTTTTCAAAGGTGCTTTCCTCCTTCCGATAACAGCCTCAATACGTTGGCTCATGGCAATGTATTCCTCCGACTCTTCATTTTCCTTGCCTATTGAAATTCTACTAATTCTTCAAGGTGATGTCATTACCTACCCCAGGAAGCTTTGTTTATTTTTCCCACTAGATATATTTATCTCCTCTAAAGTAAGAAAGCATCTATTTTATGCATATATTCACATTTGCTATTTGTATCCATATTTATTTGAGTAGTTGTACTTGGTTTTACCCATCTTTCTACTGCAGCCCCAATTATAAATACCATATGGACCATATTTTTATATATGTCTCTGTCTCACATCATGCCTCCTGATCATAAAACAAAGGTTCAGTAAAGTTTGTTTAAGGAATGCCTAGAAAAGAATAGAAGAGTATTCTTCTACATATTCTCAGATTTAACAATCATTGTATTTCCATCCAGACCTTATGGAAAGTCCATTGGCTGAAGACAGAACAAACAAAAAACCCTGAATGTTTAATACAGACTGCCCAGAATAACAGAATGTATTGTACTGCCTTTGGTCATGGTGTGCTTCCTTTATATTTGCCAGTTCGTAGCCTATGGTTGGGATGATCATATAGGCCAGTTTGTCTCTGACAGTCCTGCTTTTTGCCCCTGTAATTATTGATAATACCATCTCTTTCACTCTCAAAGGAGTTCTGGTTTAGATGATAAAGTATATGGTCACTCTCCCTAAGGACCATTTTTATGGGCAAGTGAAAAGACTCTCCCTACTTGTCAACATTTTATTAGTTTTCTTATGCAAACTATTAATATTATAGAACTGGGATGGATTAGTATCTCACCTATTTCTTCCCAAAGCTTTAGATTCACCTAAAAAGCAAGTCAATCAACAGACAGACAAAAAAGCAAAAATAAACAAACAGAAAAGCAAACAACAAAACCAGTCGCAAAGGCTAAGCCATTTGAAGTAGAAAGCGATAAAACATAAGGCTTAGGATCATTGGGAGAGATATTTTTTTCTCTTCCTTTTTCTCGTTTCTCTCCCAGGAATTCTTCATTAGACTCAATTTAAGCCTTGAGTTTGAGGTTTTGTATTCTCAGATGGTAAGCACACCTATTAAAAAAACAATGTATTCACGTTAACTCCCTGGCACCAGCAGGATCTGTGTATTCACTGCTAGCAGTGGACACCATGCCAGGAGAACCTGACTCCTGGTGCAAAAGGATTAGGAATAAAAAAAAAAAAAAAAAGTCAAACAATGCCAAAAAAAAAAACCCACATAATTCTTTTCTGTACTCTGTGGTTTGTTTTACTTAGGAAAACGGCCTGGTTATACCCTGCAGCACGCATTCATTACAGTGATCTTTGACTGGCAGATGCAGAGTAATAGGATGCATATTTTAGTGCTTATTATAATACCCTGTCCAAAAACAACTTGACAAATTTGTGATTTCGACAATATCTCATTTTGCTGGCTGCAGTGCTCTGTGATTGTCTGGCCCACGTGGCTTCCAGATTATGCATACCACCAATACTTCTCATTAAAATGGCCACAGTTCACCAGTTTCGGTAGCTTGGAACGAACTTGGAATGAATTATTATACAACAAAGAGGCTGCTGTCATGCAGAACAAAAGACAAGCAAAAGAGAGCTTTGGCTTAATGAGGCTAAGTGAGTGTCTCCCCTGCATCACAGCTACTTGACGGCCTTTGAGCATGGATTTTTTTTCTCCACAGGCCAAAACCTTTGGTCTATTATTTTGTGTTTATGCACCTTGAGGCTAATATACATTTTAATATGCTGCACATGGAGAAAAAAAATCAACCATTAGATTAGAATATGTGCACTCCCTGTTAAATTAATGACAACCGAACATAGAGATAAATTTAGGTTTTCATATTTAATTATAGCACACTGCAGTACGTTTAGCAAGGATAAATTGCACTATTATTATGCTTCATTTTTTTTGACATCTTCTCCTATTAGTAGTGCACACTTGCCCCAGCACCACCACCACCTTCACCCTGTGCCATGCTAACATCTCTGCATACCTTCCTGTTCTCATCATCACACAATCTTAGCCACCACCTTGAAAGGTATACTATTTTATTTGTAAGATTTAGTGAGAGAGCTAATGCCATTGTGACAGCTCTTTGTGAATAAGAAAATGATTTGTAAGAAAAAAAAACCCGATAACTCAGCTAAGAATAATTCAGTTATCACTCCTCTCTGCTGCATCAGATTATAGTGATGGGCTCAAGTTCTCTGCTTTTCTGATCAACCAAAGGCACAAAGCACAGCATGTGACTCTGAATAGTTGATGTTTCACTATGACTCAGATGACCTGTGTATAAAGCAGTAGTCATAACAATCCCAAGAAAAATTCCAACAACACTATCACTTTTTGAAGCTTTTCACTGTTGATTTTAATCTATTTATTGTAGAAACTGGAATACTTCAAGTAATGAAAGTTGCAGGGTAATAAAGATGGTCTTTGGGCAAAAAAATTTAACAAAGTTGATGGTAGAGATTATGAATATTGCTGTTCATTCTTTCAAGGACACCAAGCAGGAACAGATTGTTAATATAATGGAAATGTCAAAGTAAACTTTTCATGTAGAATGACCAGAGAACTTGTAGTTCTTTCCATTTTGGGCCTGTGAATTTACCTTCCATTAATTGAGTTTATTTGTTCCCATTATATCTGGAACTTAATAGTTTAGCTTGCTTCATATACCAATTAATAGACTTCCAGTTGGTTGCCCAGAATGTAAGAGATTCTTCTTCTATCTTTGTATAAAGCTAAAAGAAAAGTATTTCCTGTGTGTCTGCATTAAGGAAACATACCCATTTATTGTCTTTTTGCTTTAAAAAGTCACTTGAATCACCAAAGGTCTTAAAGTCAGAGAATACCTTTTCAGGATCTGAGCATTGAAATCCAGTTCCGGGGTTATCCTGAGACTTATCCTTTGTTTGATATTTTCTTGGTGATCCATAGTGGGGTTTGATGACCAAAGGATGATGGCCAAAATAATAATTTCCTTGTTAGGAAGGTCTGTAACTGAGGATAAAGCATACACTGGAAGAGTCAGTTACCACTGGCTGGTGAACAACTCTTCTTGATGACACAGAAAAGCAACCTTTACACATATATTGAGAATAGTTCTCTTTGCCTAAATTCTGGTCAAATGAAATTTGCAAAGTGAGATATAAGAAATAGGCTTACGAAGATAGGCTGTAAAATCCATTTTCAAAATGCTTTTTGGTTTAAAGCTGACTCACCTTAGGCACTAAAGTGTGAGGTAATAAATAGCTAAGTAGCCTGGCAATATGGCAATTTCTTATGACTTAGAGCTATTTTTTATAGGGTTTGCCAAACTTAAATTCCAAGAAACTCCTGTGGAAAAGAGATGAGGATTATATTTACTATTTTATAGACATTGACACTGAGTCTCTAGGTGGAAGGGTCTATCTAATTGGTACAGTCACTGGATAATATTAAATTTCCTTACTCAGGAGTCTAGATTCACTTATCTTAGAGGCTCTTTCCACCTGTGGACAAGTGGTTTCGATATCTCAATCAATATTAGCTAGTGGTCATAAAGTCATTTTTCTGGGTTAATTCACTTCGAAGTACAAATAATTTGCTCTGAGAGGTCAGATGTTCTCAGTCCTAAATACTCTGGCCATTGGGCATTTCAATGTGCTTAAAGCAGTTGTCAAGACACCCTACAGGATTCTAATATAACCATTCTAGCAAGAAAGAATTCCAAAATATACCTTGCTCCAAACATCCCTGTAGAATCAAAGTGACTTCTTTTCAAAATAAATATAATAATTTTTAAAATAATATCTGATAGCCCTTAGAAATGCTTGCTATTAAGTTAAAAAAAAGAAACATAACTATATCTAAATATGATGTGTTTTGTTTAAAAAAAAGCATGCATTTGTGGAGAGGAAAAAAACAAAGCTATGATAATACCTGTATATTACCAGACATTTCTGAAAGCAGAAATTCTTGGTGATTTTTCTTTCTTTTTCTTTGCTATATTTCCTCAATTTTCTTTGATAAAGATGAATTTTATACTGAGAAAAACTAAAATTGAAAGCAATAGCTTTAGAAAGTTTTGTATGAGTCTCAGCAATTGTTGATCAAATGTTTCATCAAAATACCCTTAGAAGAGCCAAATTTAAAAGAGTCAAGACTACTCAAGTTCCAAGAAGGAAAGTCAGGAAGGGCATAAAGAGCTGGTATTAGTTAGCTTACAGAACAAATTAAATTAGACTAGTCAACAAAGAACAGCTGAGGAGGAATTGCTATTTTTCTGTAAAAGAAAAAAACAGATTATTATGTAAAGTTTTATAAAGAGAGTAACAGTGTTTTAAGTCTACTGCTGAAGGAAAGTGAAACAGGTACGAAGAATTAAGTCTGATGGAGATATGCTTTCCAAAGAATGAGCTCTGTGAAAGAGACTGACAACACCTTTGGAATCTTTTGTTTCTTTTTCCTTGTTTTTCTTTTCTCTTCATTTCTCTTCTTTGGTCTTTGAGAAAAAGAGAGATTCTCATGTATCTATGATTCTATGTGTAGTAGTACCATATGAAGGAAACTAGTTTCTTTTCTAAATGTGACATGAAGTTTTCTATAAAATATATTGATCAGAATTCTCAAGTTGTTTTTTCACATTTAATAGCAGAAATGCTTGGCAAAGTCTAATTATAGATAGATTTACTTATTCCTATTGTACAATATGATTATGCCAAAAAAGCCCCAATACTCTTTGAGTGCAAGTTGACTTGAAGAACTATCTAGATTGATTCTGTTCATTTATTTTAATTTTTTACTACTGTTTACATTTCTGTTCTCTCTGCATTATACGTGGATAAAGTTCAAAGTATAAACCTTGGGTGCCTCCAAATCTAATTAGTACACCCTGCTCCAAACAGCCTAACAAAGAGTAAATCGGAGAAGCTCTTTGACCTGCCACTTGATTTGAGAGTTCCTAAGCCGTTCTCATGTGTGGTTCTAGAATACCGGGAATGCTGATTTTGGTAGGAGGAGGTGGAATATGCACTGCGGCTATTTGGCAAAGGAGTCAGTAACTCCTCCCCTGACCCCAGAGGGTTCTATGATGCCTCAAATGGAATCCAGTTAACGTGACACAGAGGCCTCTGGGCATCTGTTGTCATCTATTCATTTGGTTAAGATGACTGAAATTTCTACTATATGTCAGACACTGTTCTAGACACTTGGGATTTATCAATTTAAAAAAGGAATCTACTCTTGTAGAACTTATATTTAAGTAAGAGAGATAAAAATGAACAACCAATAAAGATAGTAAATGATAGTATGTTCGGTGATAAGGACTATGTCAGCAGAAAAAGTGAAGAAGGGAGTTCAAAAGCACGGGAATGGGGAGAAATGTTGCAGTTTAAAAGTTGGAGAGCAATGAGTATGGACTTTTTTGAGAAAGTCTTATATGAGCAAGATGTGAAGGAAGTGAAGAATAAGCCTTGTGGATATCTATGAGAAGAGATTTCCAGGCAGAAGGAATAGCCAGTGAAAAACTCCTCTAGGGTTAGGGGAGGAGTTACTGTTTCTTTGGCCTGGAAATCTTGAGTAGGATGTCTGGAGTAGGTAGATAGGGGGAGTAATAAGATATAAAGTCAGGAGGTATGTCAGGTAGAGGAGAGGAATAGCGGCCATCCTCATGCTCTAACTTAGTTCCCTTCTAATTCACCTTCTGTGCACCTCCTGCCTCACTTTGTCTCCCCAGCTTCCCAGTTCCGTCTGGCATGTACTTATTAAGCTTCCATTATGTGCAAGGGACTGTGCTATAAAATGCAAGTGCAATCCTGTATGAAGTGAGATCACTACACATCTTTAGTACTTCCCATTCTGTTCTATTTTGGATCAGTATGACAGGGTTTGCAGATGTAATATGTACTCAGAAGTGAACTTTCCCTACTTCCACATATTTACGGATCTGTTAGATGAGTGACCCACTCAGCTCCAACTTAAATTTGGCTTTATGTCATCACACAAAAATTATTTACTTGATTATTGGGGAAAAAACAATATTACAGTTTACTGAATGAGCTGCACTTTTAAAACAAGCCAGAAACATCTTTAGTCTCTTAAAACCCACTAAGCTCCTTTTCTCAGCTATGGATAAAATCCCAGAGTTTCTCTGATCATTTCCAGACATTAGAACACCCTCAGATAATAAAGAGTCCAACCAGGAAACTTGTGGCTCTCCTGTCATTTATAGAATCTCTGCTTTAACCTGCACCAGGCCCTATAGTAGCAGTACAGAAAAGGCCGGACATGCTTAGGTCATCTGTGATTATCCTCTGCCTCCCTCTCCCATCCTTCTCTGCTTCTCCATGTCACCTCTGATTTCTCCAGTGTGCTGCAAAGGAGGAAGCATATGAGGTTAAAAGATGATTGTGTAGTGCTCTTATGGCATGGTACTGATTTATCAATGCAAGTAGGGCAGGTGCTGACTCTTCTTCTTAAAGGATACCTCTGTGGGATCTTCAGAGCCTCCCATTCTCTCTCCCTGGTGATACCTTCTGCTCTGCCCATTATGATTTCCCATGCTTCAGCATTTTACCCCTGAAATCTCTTTCTACTGTGATCACCTCTCCTTGGCAGCGCTTTCAAGGTAGTTATATTACAACAGCTTTCCAGAGTGTCCCCAAAACAAGCTCCTGTCTCTGTCATCATAGGCAGACATCTCTACTGATCATACTATCAGGGAACCTTGACAACCTACCTCTAACATACAGGCCTTTCTCACCATTAATCAGACACCAGCCTCCTTACTTTAACCCTCTGCAGCTACCCACCCAAACACCCAGGGGCATGTCCATGTTCAAGTTGCTAAGACTGGTATCACTACAGTCAGCAAGTGTCCCATAAAGGCAGATTTTCCCAAGTGGCAAACAGGTAGCCCAGAGTTAAAAAAAAAAAAAAGTCAGTTGCCTCTTTGGGCAAGCACCCCACTCTTGATTGTATTTAGAGTGACTTCTGTCACTTGGTTTGAGGTAGCAGAAACAACATTCTACAGGAGAGAACAGTAAAGCACTTTTTCTGGGCTAACGTTACATAATCTTATCTCCAGTGTCTTCTCTGCATCTCCTTAGAGCTATGCAGGACACGGATGACGGGGAAAGGTCCCAAACCTACATAATGCATTTGAATCACATCACACCGAGTCCTGCCTGATCCACTTTTAGAAAGAAGGAGATTTACCAACATTCCTCTCATTGTTGGGGCCTCATCTAAGACTGAGAAACAGCCTAGGACATCCTATTACAATAATGCTGCCTTAGCCTTTAATCTATTGTTTGTAAACATAAGAAATCTTTTCAGACTACAAATATCTGGTAATGTGGTAATAACATTTAAGACCAACGCTGTAATACTACTTCAGTTGGTTAAACTCAAGTTTTGTAGGGAGAGATGTTTCAAATACTACAGGTCCAAGATTTTTTTTAATCCATGAATAAAACCCAGTCTTTGGATTTAATACTGTTTCATTTTCTTTTGCATATCTGAAACTTATGAGTGTTATTCGGTTTTTCATAATGTTTTGATTTTGCTTTAAAAGATTCATCTTGTGAAGCCATTTTGAGAATACATAATCTTTTTATTTTTATAACTTGTTTCTCAGAAGAACAAAAAACACTTTGCAGTTTTCTAAAAATCCCACTGGCGCGATTATAATTAGAGAAATCCAGCTACAGCATCAGAAATGAGGTGGAAGGAATCTTAGGCACAATGACTTGTTCATCACCGATGAACCTAATCTTGCATCAATCGGAATAGGATGAACAGAATTGCAAGATTCTTAATTTGGAACTGTTATAGGAAATTAATCTACATTTTAGATAAGATTTACTAATCCAAAAACTTCAAAAGAAATATTCAATTTGGCAGACTTCTTTTTCAAAAAGACCAAACTCAATAACAAAATTTTAGGATTCCTGAAAAGAGTTAGCATGGAATTACCTTGGCATTTTACTTGATAGTTAATATTTACTACCCACAGGCTTTTGTTATAAGAGTGGACTGCATCCACCCAAGTCAGTCATGTGACTAGAATCACTGAAAGCTTGTCACTGATGCCGCACCAGTAACTCACAAGCAGACAGAAAGCCGGAGGAGAGCTCTTGGTTCTCCAAATCCCTGGAAAATGCATTGCTTTAATTAGCAAACACCATCTTGAGTGACTCCTCCAGAGACTCCCAATTAACTAAGCTTCTAGACTAACATGAATACTTCTCCCTTATTAGTTCATATTTATGTTTTTTAAATCAACAAAATTTCTCAACACTTTGTCACCCTTGAACCCAAACTATATGAATATTTTTTTGCGAGGAGAGTGCTAAAGAATGAAACTAATGCAGTTTGTTAAGCAAATAATCTTAAAAGCAGCCCACAACACAACTGCTCACCAGCTAGCAAGCTCACCAGATTATATTTCCTGCTGTTTTCAGTTACTTCTATTTATACTTCTTACCGGATGAACTCACCATGCCCCCTACTGCTTAAGAGCAATACTACCACAGTGTAGCACAACACAGCACATCCTGGTATTCTCCAGAGATTTCCTTCTGGCCATATGCTAGCTTTCAGAATGCTTGTTGAACAACATTGTTTGTCTCCCCTTGGTCACCAATGCCAGGATAAATCTGTGGAGTCATGCTGGCAGAAGAAATGGCCTCCAATCAGCAACAACAAACAAGTTCTTTATTACTGACCCCACCATCTGTCCCTGTTTCCACATGCCACTCTCATATAGGAACAGGTTTCCGCCAGGCCAGGTTCAGTGTGCATCCAGCATCTACCATGAGGTCAGCTTGAATATCCAGATTGCAACTGTGCTTAGCCTCTTGCCTAGCTAAGATCCTTTATCCAGAATGGAAAGTGGTTGGTGGACACTGAAAAAAGCCTGTGAAAGCCATGCTGCTGATAAAAGATGCGTTTGCTAATGTCTTGAATTAGGGATGTGTACATAGTGGAGATATCAGTCTCGGTGTGACAAAGGCAAGGTATAAATATTATCTCCTTTATGTTAAGGTGTGTATCTACCAAGACCACTCTGCTTATAAGCAGTGAATATAAAAGGAGTATGCCCTGGTTCATTAATGATCAGCCTATTTTTACAATTGTATAGCCAGAGATGTTCCCAAGATGCAGTTGTTTCCAAAAGGCTCATTTCAGAGAGGTAGATGATCCTACATGCTTTGCCATTGTAGTTTCAGTATAAATAGTTGAGCCCTGCTTGCAGCACATCTTGAGTGCTCAAAAATATCACATTTGGTGACAAGGATAAAAAAGACAGTGCTCTCAAACCAGCAATATTAAAGTAAGTGTGCCAAGAGCACATTATGAAAAAACTGATGGAGATACAGAGCCGACAGAATGTCTGCAGAGAAGCACAATGAGAGAAATTGTCTTTTCCTGTTAATACCATTATGAGAAAGCTCATGGAAAGTTACTTTATTAAGTGTTTGTGTTGTTAAATTCCCCTGTCTGGACTTTAATGCTATACAATGTACTAAATAGTCAAGTTTCAAGAGACATGATAAACCTGGAAGAATTACATTACTACCCAAAGTATTGGTCATTGTAAGGGGATTTAAAATTTAACAACCACATTAAACACCAAGCCAAATCAATAGTAAGATTTTCAGTCTCTCCAAGGCAGATGACTGAATATGCTGAAAGCTTTGTGGGGTTGTGTGGCATCGTGTTAGCCAGTACATGCGTCAGTGAGGCCCATGTATGATATAATCATCTCTGGGAGGACACTGTATTCTTAGCATTCCCGGAAGGCATGCTATGCCACAGCAACTAAAGACACAAGCACTGCACAGTACCACAGCACCAGCAGCTGAGCAATAAACCTGGTTCACATTGAACTATTTATTTGGCATTTGCCATATCCTTAGGCTCCATTGGAAAAATTAATAGGTGGTGAGCTTTAGCAAATACCACAGTGATGGAATGAGGAAATTTGTTAGGCAACCATTTCCCTGATTTGTGTCACTTGTAAATATGATAGTTTTGGTTGTCCATTTTAACTATTCTTTCTAATCCACGAATACCTAGCTTGCTAATCTTTACCAGTGTCAAGGATGGCATTGAAAAAAAAGATCTAACTTCTTTTGGCTTAGTCTTTCCTTCTTGTCATAAATTTTGCACTCTTGCATTCTTTGAAGGTATCATTTAATGGCAGCACCTTATTTTTACTGACAGTGTTTTTGGGGAGGTTCAGACTATTCCTTCATGATTTGTCCAAATACCTGATTCTCCCTTGAATTCCAGCACGATTTGTGACCTTCTAGTACTGAAGCACTAAATATCATTCCTGCTTTGATGGCAGAAAATTTCCAAGGAAAACCCTAGGCAGGTAGGAATTGAAATTCCATGAGAGAGATACTAAATACCCCAGGCTGGCATGGGAAAAAAAAAATCTCGTTACATGTCCAAAATGAAAAACACATACATGTGTATACACACCTGGATTTGCGAGGCAGTCCACAGAGTGCAGGAGAATACTACTGAATCCCAGTGCTAAGCATGAGACCTGCCTCTCATTTTCTCGTCTTTAAAATAGGAATAATAATAGTGCTTACCTCTTAGGGTGATTGTGAAGATTATATGGAAAAAAGAAACACGTTTAGCACAAGGCATACATAGTACAATGAGTACTCAGGATTTTATTTGTGTCATGATTCCTAGCATTTTTTAAAGCTTAGAGTTTTATGAATGGAGACTCTGATTTAGGATCATGCTGGATTGCAAACCTTTAAAATTATGCAAGTCATTCTTGGGTGGAAGCAGAAAGTGAATAAATGGATTGGCATCAGACAACATCCTACTGGCAACTGGGAGGCTTAAATTTCAGTCTTAACTTTATGAGTCAGCATGCTACTTCTGTGAATGATATTAACTCCTTGGGCCTTGATTTCCTCATTTGAACTGAGGGAGCTAGACTCTATCAAAGTCCTTTTTGATTTAAAGAACGGTGATCCTGGTTATGTTCTTCCTTACATACAGAAGACAGCCATAGTCCATTGTGGAGGAATTTAAAAGTAACAGAAGGACTCTCAGCCTAGTATTTCCACTATTAGTCCATCATTTTTTAATGAGGTCCGTCATTAAAAATCCTCTCTAGACATCCGCTTTTAAAAGACAGCTGTCAATCAATCGAATTAGCTATTGAGTACCTACATATGTTGAGTATAGAAGATAGAAAACAAGAAATCCTGTCCTACCATAAGATTTTGAAATCTATTGGAAAGAAAAAAAAAACCACCACTATTTTTTAAAAATTAATATTTAGTAAGGGTCAGATGAAGAACACAGGCAACAGCTGTTCCACTCGTGTTCTGACATGCCTTTTAAGGTAGTTTACCGATCTAAAACATTAAAGATATGACAGTTTTTAAAATTTAAGACAGATTAGAAATTATTTAGGAAGTACTTGTATGGGAAACAAAAGATGAACTATATTATTAAAACAAGATACCATGTTTAGCTGTAAACTTCTGGGTAGCCAAGAAACTAAAAAAATTCATGGGTATTATAGCTCTTGTGTTCTGATAAAGGGAACGTCTAGATTTGTCTTAAGAGGCAATACTTCACTCCTGGCACTAAATATTGGGAAGATTTTGTTACATGGATCCGTATTTAATGAACACTTAATAAATTACTGTAAAATGCCTACAGCCAGGGTTTTGTGAAAGATACAAAAATGTCTTTCAAATAGATATACCATTATCAATTTTTAGTGAAAGCCATGGATTAGCTAAATCAACCCAAAAGAAGTATTCCTGAGTGAAGCTAAGCTAATACAATCGAAGAACGTTGCTTCTTGGTGACCAAACTTAATGTTTAGAGAAACTTAGGAAAATGGTGGATTAAGCTGCCTTTTAGGCTGATTTTTTAAACTATCAATTATCTCCAAAACACTTTTTAAATTAACAAATATATATAAGACCCTGCCTGGAAAGAGTAACCCACTAGTTACTGTTCACCTTTGTGTAAATTATTTTATCAGATCTTTTTCTATGTAAACTCTCTACACTGAGGTACTTTCAAATTCATACCTTGGTTTTACTGAAAGGAGTTAAGTATCAATGTTAACTTACATCTTTGTTAGGCCGAGGGCTACTGATAAGAAACAACATCCCACATACCCCTGCAGAGCTGGACTGAACCTTTAAAGGTATGTAGTAAACCTCTGCTAACTGGACCGCCACCAGCTTCAGAAAGTTGTGTCGAAATAGAACATTCAAATAGTGAACATTGCTTATATTTTAAGTTTTAACCAAATGATCACCCTTTTTAAGGAAGCCTTTGTTGACGCATTTCCTCCTCTTCCTCCCCAAACTTGGTAAAATAACATAAATATTCGTTCAATTCATTTAATTCTTATCACAACTGCAACAAATCATGACTATGATTATTTCCTGTCACCTATGAGAAAAGTTGCATACAAAGGGGTTGTATAATTTGCCAAACTACCCAGCCTGTCATTAGGAGACCAGAGAGGCAGACTCAGGCAATTTGTTTCAGAACTCATGCTCACATATACGATGTGAGGATACCAAGTTCTGGCTTATTTTAAACTGATCATTTTTCAAAGGAAAGCAAATATTTATACTCAGGTTTAATAGAATTACTTTTATTATGGAAATAGATTAATAACTCAATTTAAATGTCAAAAGTGATGGCCTTCCCTTTTTTTGAAAACATAGGGTCAGTCTAGAGCCAGCTATATAAAATCCCAGCTTGGCCATAAGTCGTTACCTAAAAGATAAAGAAATTATTATCAGCAATCAGCAATTATTATTGCTAACCACCCTTACACCATAACTGTCTCCACCTAATATAATTAGAATATATATATATGTGTGTGTGTGTGTGTGTGTGTGTGTGTGTATGTGTATATATATATATATATATATATATATATATATATATATTTTGAGACGGAGTCTCACTCTGTCACCCAGACTGGAGGGCAGTGCCACAATGTCAGCTCACTACTACCTCTGCCTCCCAGGTTTCAGTGATTCTCCCACTGAAGCCTCTCGAGTAGCTGGGAATACAGGCATGCACCACTACACCTGCCTAATTTTTTGTATTTTTAATAGAGAAGGGATTTCACCATGTTGGCCAGGCTGGTTTAAAACTCCTGACCTCAAGTGATCCACCCCCCTCAGCTTCCCAAAGGGCTGAGATTACAGACATGAGCCACCGCACACAGCATAGAATATAATTTTTTTTAAAAATGTAACCTAGTAGGTCAGTATGTATCATAGAAGGTTTTATTCAACAATGGGAAAAAAAATTTTTAATTGCAGTGTGCTCTGTGATATTGTATAGCAATTACCGAGGAAAAATATTCAAAAATCTCATACCGTATACCAAAACAAATTTCAAAGGATTAGATAGTTGGATGTAAAATCAAATCAAAGTGCATGTAGAAAAAGATAAAACTGAATATTTATCAAGCTTCTATAGTAATCAGTTCTTAAAAGCAACAAACAGGAAAAAGATACTAATAAGATTTATCTGCATAAGGTAGAGAAACAAGTTATTTTTTCAAACAAAAAAAGTAGGATAAAATAAAGCTATGATACCATTGTATGATATCACCATCAAAAAGCAGTTAAAAAAGAAAGAGAAGACCAACAAATAGATTTATCTGCATAAATTACAAAATTTGTGTATGTAATATAAACCAAAATTCAGAAAGGCTAGCAACAGAGTGAAAGAAAACATAGTAAGTGTGGCAGAATTAATGGTTTTATTTTACAAAAGGGTAAATTAAATTTTTTAAAATATCGTAGTACCTCTATAGTTAGACAATTTACAAAACAAGAAAAACATCTAAGAAAACATAGAAAATGTTCAAGCTAACTAGTTTTATAAAAAATTGTAAGGAAAACTAAGGCCTCATTTTTTTCATTACATGCTAACAGAGCAGAAAAAAATAATATTCGTGTTATATTAAGGTAATATCAAGTATTGGTTTGAAACTGTTGATCTCATAAATACTGAAGACTTTATAAATAGGTCCAACTCTTTGGAAAATAAATTCTATAATCTAAACTATTTGAATTAACTCTAAGTAAATAATCCAAAATATATTTTTAATGTGCATACAGAAGTTCTCTTCATCATTACTTACTAATGAAATAGTAGTCATTATATAAACTTGGGAGCAATACAGAAAATAATTGATTAAATTAAAGTAAATTTATTGGATGCAGTGTTTTAATGATAAAATGCAAAATGAGCAAGTCATTTTCATCTTGATGATTTGCACATTAAAAAGATGGAAGAAAGACCTATAAGAGTGATAGAATTTTTAGAGTGCTAGATTTATATAGTAGTAGTTGTTTACTTTTCCCCATTTGTCGAATATTCCATAGTTATTACTGTTATATTTGCAAAATATGAAGACAAAATTGCTGTGCACAATTCCTATTTTATATTAGAAATAGTGAGCTATGAAGATTTCCTCCATCTCATTCATTTCCTAACCCAGTACACCCTGTTGTAGCTATTTTAATGAATGTGGGGTACAATAGGTTTGTGATAAGATACAACATTGTATTTGTCTGTAGGGGCATTTGTTTATCACTTAAGGAAAAAATTCTTAGTGTTATAAATTTTGTTATTAGTAACAGTTCTTACACTGAAGGATGCACACCAAGAGTGATGTTCCTGTTGGTGAAAGCTTTAGCAGCAATTTGACTAACTGACCTAAACAAAGCTGAGATGTAGGAAGGTCTGTTGAGGGTCATAAGGGAGTTACACTTTGTTATGCGTGTTTTTAAAAATATCTGTTTGTGGCTTGTTTTTGTTGTTTTAAAATCAACATTTTCCTGGGCTTCTCTCCCCAGCTTCTTCAAATTTTCAGTTGTGTTTACTTTTAATAGCTTGGTAATTGGGATTGTCACAGAAATCTTTTCAGACATATTTTGAATTATAGGCACCCTAGCAACCATTTATCTTCATTTAATAATCATTTAGGTAAAAAAAAAGTGACAAAAAAGTTTTTGTTATGTAAAAAATACAAAAAAAAAAGTAACCCCAGAATCTAAAATTATTCCATTTTGAATGATCTTTCTTCATTGCTAGTTTTGTTCATGGATTTCGGTTCTGTTAGGACCTGGATGCCTTGGCGGACTGCAGTCTCATTCTTCAGCAGTCTCTACTTTGAACTCCTCAGTAGGAGCACCTTGATTTCACCTCTGTATTGAGTTATATATGATCAGGTCACGAAGACTGACATTTGTACTCAGGTTTCTTCAGATCCTATAAACATTCACACACACACAAATAGTTGTCTCTTCAGCTTCTTAGTGCTCTTGACCTTCTCAGTGTATTTCAGTTGTCTTGCTCTGACATATAGCAGGGACCAGCAATCCATGCTCTTTGACCTTCCTGTTGTGCACATCCCATAGCACTAACCTTTCTCAGGTGGAGGTAAGAGAGATATTATTGCCCTTTTTGTGACTTCTATCTAGCAAAGTTAGCTGATATAGTGGTGCCCGGGTGTTATTACATGCACGAAAAGTACCATTCTCTTTCAGATATTCTGTCTGAGGATTATAGCAGGGAAACATACTGCACATATTACCTCACTCTTTTTACCTAAAGTTATGAAATGTGACTCACTAAGAATAGATGAAAGCCAATAAGGTTGAGTACCGTATTACTGTGTTCAACTTTGACCAAAAGTCAATTTAGGTTATTTCAAGTGACTAATTGCATCTGACCTGTAGCCTTCCTTTTTTTGGGGTATATTTTAGTGCTTTGAAATTTTGGGAATCCAATCAGGAAAGAGTGTCTTCTATGTGTAAAGTACTTTCTTAGGTACTTTACAGGAAATAGAACTTACTAGTGTATTCATTTATTCCAAAATACTGTTCATTCTTAAAACTTGTCATAATGATTTTCAATAATGAAGTAACAAATGGGCATGTAGAAGTTAGACAGATGATAGAGAGAGGAAGGAAGGAAGGGAGGGAGGGAGGGAGAGAGAGAAAGAAAAGAGAGAGAAAGATCAGATGGTAGGAATTAGAGTGAAAAAAATAAAATGGGCACAGAATGGAGTTAGTATCTATGAGTATATAAGTAGTAAGCTAAGTATTATCAGTAGTAGGGATTATATCCCTAATAAAGGGAGGTTAAAAATAAGACTTTGAACAGCCTGCAACTAATGCAAAAAATGGAGCAATCACATATAGATCACATGTAGACTGCAAGACCTACAGGTTCAAAGCACATCTCTTTCTGGTAGGAATCCCTCAAGAAATGTCTGATATGTCCATACAAAGGAGATATTTAGTTCTAGAACTACATCTCTGATACAAATGCAACAACAAGTTTCATAATGTAGCATTTTATACTGTCTTTTTTTCACTCTTAACAGTGGCAAGAATTTTGGAAAGGACTGTCCAGCTAACTAGATATCTAAAGATCTAGCTTAAATTTAGAACACCAGAAGTAAAATTTAGAGAATTCAGAAAAATGTATCCTTCAAACCATTCTCCTTAAATATTTTATTTTCACATCTATGTTTGATCAACACTGGGTGGCAGACAGCATGAGAGTACCCTCCCTGACCTGCAGCGAAATTTTCCTATATTGCTATTTAAAGGCAGTTCAGTGCCTTTTTACTTTACCTTTTAATAGAATATAGGAAAGGCTGGGCATTTAGAAATGTCAGGATATGGACCAGGAGAATCCTCATGAGTAGAACCAACATTCTGTGTAAAGATAATCCTGAGTCTGTTTAAAACACACTGTGAAATGGGTAATGGAGATGTTGAAGATGATGACATGAAGATGCAGTTTATAGTCACTGGGTGCAAACAGGAGTTAAAACTGCAAAGTGTAATAAAAAAGCAGAATAAAAATGCTACAATTGGATGCAATGCCAGTAGTGTCAGGAAGCAGAGAGGAAGAATTGTTTCTAAATGGAGAAATTCAGGAATACATACAAGAGACTTTGAGCCAAAATTTGATAGAGGAGCCATATTTCAGAAGGTGAAGAAGTTCAGGAGAATTCAGGGTTGCACAGAATGTGCAGAATGAAGACCATACATGCACCCAATGCTGCTGACACATGGGTGGGGGAACTGCAGAGTTGAACTAGGTCAAGATGGTAAAAAGATGTTAATTATAAGCAAACAAACCAAGGACTTACTAGACAAGGATAAAGGGGTTGTTGTTTATTTCATGGGCTATTTAAGGCTCTCTAAAAGAAATAACCATCTTATGGTGGCATGTTAGAGAGTAATTTGAGTGGGGAAGCCTAGAGTTAAAAGAGACTAAGAAACTATTGGAACAGGCTATGTGAGATAAGTTCAAGGCCTGAAACCTGGGCAAGAGTGACGGAAATGAAGGGGAAGAGTGAGTGAGAGAAATGGGAGAGGGAAATGACTGCGCTTGGTGACCCACGAGGGGCAAGAACAAAGAAGTCAGAGGTCACGCAAAGATTTCTAGTCTCTGCAGCTGTGTTACTATAGACCAATGATCATGACAAGGAAGACAAAGACGGAATACATGAGGCAGCTGAAAATTTGAATCTAGCACTCCACGAATGACTATTTTAAGAATACAGCAAGGCCAGGCATGGTGGCTCATGCCTGTAATCCCAGCACTTTGGGAGGCTGAGGTGGGCAGGTCACCTGAGGTTAGGAGTTCGAGATCAGACTGGCCAACATGATGAAACCCCATCTCTACTAAAAAATACAAAAAATCAGCTGGGCGTGGTGGCACATTCCTATAGTCCCAGATACTCAGGAGGCTGAGGCAGGAGAATCACTTGAACCCGGGAGGTGGACCTTGCAGTCAGCCAAAACTGTACCACTGCACTCCAGCCTGAGCAACAGATCAAGACATCAGAAAAAAAAATGCAGCAGGACCTTTTAGAATGAGTATTTTCATATTTCCAAGAACAACTATGAACAAGCTCTGCAAGGAACAATGTTGCAAACTCTGGCTTGGACAAAGTTTAGGTGAGCTTCAATGGGAGAGGACAGTAAAATGGTATTTTTTGTCACTCCTCCGTCCACACTCTACATTTCTTTCCTTTCCTACATCTCAATTGATATTATTCTACAGCATACAGTATTAAAATATTGTTTCAGGAGCTACTGAGTTTAATCTTTAGGAGAAAAAAAGCAAAAAACAAAAAATACCTCAGTAGCATCAAAGTTGGCATAGCATAATTCCAGACTTCATTGTTGAAATAGATGGGCTTCTGTTCAGTTTGCAAGAGTCTGATATACTGCAGTGTTCCTGCCATGCAGGCAGGCAGCAATCCCTCCCTGAGTCCCGTAAGAGCACTTTACATTTTCTTCCCATCTTTCAGCTCATAAACATGTTTCTCTTCAGAACACACACCATATGCCATTGGAAAAGGGCTGTAAAGTTTTATAGATATATTTGAGAGTATTATAAGGGTATAATAAAGCAAAACTAATGCAAAGGAATGGGAATTATTGAACAATGGAATTAAAATATTAGGCACGGATAACTCTAACCACACTCAGCTTCTGTTTGTTTGTGTAAGTCATAAAAATCCAGAACTCTTGTTTAGTTCAAAGATGTGAAGCCTTTGAGTCAGGCTTTAAAAAACATCAACAATGGCTATACTTTTTTGAAAGCATATATGCCAGGCATCAGTAAATGAGAACTCAAGAATATGTATGTTTCTGTAATAGCCTAAATAATATATATGATGCTCTACATATTTTTAGGTGAGAAAACTTACTTCGTTGCATCTTGTTTGCACTTCTTCATTTTTCTACAGGCATTCTTTTTCTAAAGGGATTAATGCATTCATTTAATCAGAATTTATTTAGTGCCTGTGTCAGTGAAAGGGCTTAAGGATACAGAATAGAAATACTAATCCTTGATACTGAGGAACCTGCACTCCAGCATGAACCAACACGTACTCATTCACACATTCATTAAGCACTCAACAAATTTATTGAGTGTTGACTGCTATATACTTGGTCTGTGCAAGATCAGTAATACATACATGGTTTACTATTGCAGTACATAGAACCATGTGGGGAAAATCATGGCCTCTGTTTAATATACTCTTCCCGTAATCCTAGAAGATGCTCAAGGGAGTTTGGCCATGAGTTGGTATTTCAAAAAAGAAACAATATAGGAGCTGTAAGATAAGGAAATGGCTCCAGAAATGGAAATGTTGATGGCAAAGTTATCAAAATAACTAAAAAATTCTGTAGCAGATAAATTAGTATTGGAAAGATGCCAGTAGAGGACCACTGCAGAAACTAATTGTAGGGATTTTGAGCCTGATGTGAGTAATGGAGCTTAATGAGGATGGGGGAAAATGGGTTGATGATGACCTTTCTAGCAACCTTCAAGTTGGAATTTCTAGAATTATTTAGAATGTCATAAAGTAATAAGAAAAGGAATTGGAATGGGATAAGAGGTGTTTCTGTAGTTTCATGTAAAAAAAAAGAGGTACAGAAATGTTGTGTAGAAAGATGAAGCAAGAGTCAGCCAATGAGAGATGTACAACTCTGCACAGAAGCTTTTACTAAACCCCTATGCCTACAAAAATGTAACTTCCAAGACCCTCCCCTACCTGGACCAACCCAGGCTCTGTTTTCAACATACCGCCAGCATTGTTACCCTTCTCCATAAACACTGAGGTCCAAGCAGGTTTTTGTCTGTGGTTTTCATGTTGTTTTCTTCTTTCTTTGTCACACACATCATCTCATGGCTTGGAATGTGTTTTCTCTTTATGCTCTGATATCCGGACTTTGCACATGCTATCAGGTCTTGTTCATGTCCAAGAAGGCCTGCCTTATCCCTCCAATTGGATATGTTACTTTCCTTCTATTAAACTTGCCATTTTTGACCTTTATGCTTGTCTTCCCTTTTCTATTAGACTGTAAGTCCTTTGTGAGCAACATCCAAGTATTATTTATCTCGGGGTTCCTTGGAAAACCTGGCAAAGTACTTTTTACATAAACAAAACTCAAAAGTATTTGTTGAATGAATAAAGGAGTGTCCAGGCAGAGCAAGGTATAAAAGTCCTAAAGAAAACATAAAATTTGAGAAAATTGCAAGATGCTGTTCCCAGGGAATTAAAAATAACTGAAATGTGGAAATCATGTACAGAAAACACATTAAAGAGAAAATGAAGTTTTAGCTACCATTCACCCATTTGTTTACTCAACTAATTGTATTTGAACACTTCTCTGTGACGGACAGTATGCTAATAATATTACAAGATTCTGTCCTAGGCTTGGGGGAAAGTCAGGTACTCAGTACAGTGTAGGAAATAATGTCAATGGCTTCATCTCAGGTGTGATAGAAGTGAGTCTCAGCAGGGAGTTCTTCCTGGAGAAGGCCATATCAAGGTGGGATCTAGGACATAGTAAGGATTTACCTATTAGATTATGCTGGAGGAAGGGTATATAAGACCCAGCATGCACGTGCATAGACTGAGGGGCATGATATGTAATAGAACATTTGGGGACTGCAAAGAATGTGATTTGGTAGGAGCTTGAGTGTGAACAAGTGAAGAAAGGGGCCAGGGAGGCAAATCCACGCAAGTGCTTGCTTTGTTAAGATCCAGAGCTTTCAATAAGACATGTCTATAAAAATGCCTTATAATCTATAGGTAATTAAAAAACAATTAGGTTGGGAACAAGTGTCAGATACATCTAGAAGTTCTACTTAAGCAAATTTATCAAATACTTGTATATAGAGGTTGGATCCACCACTTAATACCATATCGATAGGAATGAGAGCCAAAAGAACAGTTCTGGAAAGAGCCTCACATGTACAGTAAATTTCACTCTTTTTTATGATTTTTTAAATTATACTTTAAGTTCTGGGATACATGTGCAGAACGTACAGGTTTGTTACATAGGTATACACGTGCCATGGTGGTCTGCTGCATCCATTCCCCCGTCATCTACATTAGGTATTTCTCCCAATGCTATCCCTCCCCAATTTGCTAGTGAGTCCTCCCACTATTTGCTAGTGAGTCTCCATTCACTAGCAAATAGTCCTTATCTTAGTCAAAAATGGAGGATTATTTTAAAATATTTCCTGTTTTTTGAAAATCCAGTTGCCACTGCAGAGTCCTGAAACCACTGATAACTTCTCAAAACAAGTGGCTTATTTCTTCCCCACTAGTTAGTTCATTTAAAAAGAACCCTTTAAACCTTTTTTAAAAGGTTTTAAAATTAAATTAACATTCTAAAGAACAGTTTGGAAGTTGCAGTTTTACTGTATTAATTCAGTCCCTCCAGATGTTATTCAAGGTGAACCTAGAGTTTTTCTTTCACACCTACTAGGAAAAGTAAGTACTCTCTGACTTCCCATGTTAGAGCCCACAGATTTTTAGAGAATATTTGTGAACCCCTTGCTTAGCAGATAAAAAGAAGTGAGTGACTTTCTTAAATTCATAAAGCAAAGATAATCCAGAAAATCACTATGAGGACATCAGATAAACTATTATCTGTGTGTATGCACAAATATTTGGAATGGGATAGATCATCTTGGGTGTACAAAGATGCAGGAAAACTTTATTAGCATCTAACTTTCCTCAGTGGACTTACATCCACTGAACCCAAACATTTTGTCCCTAATAGCTAGCCAAATAGGAAGGTTAAATTCCAAGTGGACAATGGAGGCTATATTCTTTCTTCCTTGGTAGACACTAAAGAATGTCAAAAGAAATAATGTGAAATACAAAGCACACTGACCCACTGAACCTGTGCTTGGAATAAATCTAGTCCTTTTGTTTCCTTGAACTGTTTTTTTATAGCTCTCCATGTTTTTAAAATTACTCAGAAAAGTTACTAAAGTCATAATGTTGAAGCATTGCAGATGAGTTAGCATGTCTTTCTGCCTTATCTCACAACAAAGTATTGACAATAAATAACCTAAGAGTTAGGAGAATTATTTTATTAGGGACTAAAATCTGTCTGGTCAAACTAATGACACATTAAAATACCAGAAATCTGTGCTATTTAGAGCAGGCAAGGGCATTTGCTCTGGTAAAATGATCAGGAAGAGGTCCATTAGGAAATTTTCCTCTGGTTCCTACAGATCAGGCCTTGTATCATTTGAAACCATAAATACACTGGTTAATCAATGACTTTCACGCAAAAATCAAGAGTGCAAAGTACTCCTTCCAAAGTTGTTTAATGAAGCAAAATCCATGGAAAAGTGAAATGCAAAAAAAAAAAAATTACAATTTAAAATGCAGAGAGATAGAACTTCCTTTGCCATGGCAGACCATATTTGGCAGGGACCCAGATTCATTATTGCACATTGACCTGAATCACCCAGGTCACTTCTGTATGCTGCAGGGCTCAGAACCTGCACAGTCTTCTAATAACTCAATAAAGGTGTCTGCCTAAACACAGCAGCAGCTAAAGAGGAAATTGGATATTTCGGATGTTGTTATGAAGCTAACAACAACAAAAAAACAAAGTCTGTTAAAGATTAGATAGACCATAAAATGAATTTGGGAAAGATAAATGAGAGAATTAAAACCAAAAGTAAATGTTCATATGCATTCTCATATATATATATATGGCCATGTATATTTTCTTAATAAATGTTCTCATCTATTTTTAGGCCTCTAGATTGTGGATTTTCTTACATTCAAAGAACCAATAAAGAAAAATTGTGTAAATAAGCTAGTATATAAATGTGATGCCACAGAGCATATATATTTTTCTTCATATATTTACTTTGTTTATCAGATTCAAAAGTAAGAGAGTCCTCTGGGCTATTGAAGGTACTATATTTCAAACCCTACTCAGATGAATTTTTACTGTTTTTCTTATATTTATTTGATAGTTTAATACCAATTTCAGAGGACAGTAAAGGACCAAGTCTCAATGAACTAGTTAAATCCAACCTTAATGTTAGAAGCAGAATTTATCAGAAAAAATAAATTTTATCTGGAGGAAGTGTGGTAAATTCTTTGTGTGTATATCTTAGTACTGACTGACATATAGAGTAAATATGTTTCTTCTACATAAGAATACCTGATTTTCAGAATTCAAATGAGAATCTAAAATGTTGTGGTTAGCATTAGGATTTTCAGCCTATGTTTCATCAGCTGAAAAGTGAGGTTTTGCCTTTAAAACTTAAATAAATGTGTCAGGATCATGTTTTACTATTCCCTGGCCACATGGTAGTTAACCTTTACTTTAAAGATAATAGAGGATGGCCTGATCTAACAAGGTCCAAATATAAAAGAAAAATATCTGAGAGTATAGGCAACCTTATATTTAATTTGACTAATCAGAGCAGTGCAATTGAGGACGAAAAAGTCAATTACATAAAAGAGTCATGAAATGATCATCCACTAGTCTCTCCAGTAATCACATTCTTCTCAGGTCAACATACAGTTTTATCGTCAATATTTAGAGAAAAAAAAAAGATAGCAAGGAGTAAAGAGGGGAGTTTCTTTCTTTTTTTTTTTTTTAACTAGAGAGACTAAGTGACATACGGAAAGATTAAAGCAAGATTTTTTTTTGAAGAATAGTAGACTGTTTCAACAGTTTACTTGTTTAATATCTTCAGACATGTAACAGGCTGACTCTGGGCAATGCCATATGGTAATTATCTTTGTACACATAGGAGGAAATAAGATCAAAATTAGTTATAATTAAGTTAAAGAGGTTTCATTTGAAGAATTCTTAACCATTCAGATTAAGAATACTAGAAAGAATAAGGAGCAAAATTGCAAAGTCTCTAATGGGAGCTCTTTGAAATATAAGTATATGACTCTCCTTTCTAGAATATTCTACATTTACTGCTTTATAGTTATAAGTTTGATGGATTCCATAGTTTTTAAGCTTTATAGCCTAGTACTTGTAAATACTTATTTACTTGACTAATCATATTTATCCCTAGCCCCATCACTGCCACAAAAACAAAATAAAGCATCCTTCCTACAGCACAGGCTTCTGAATGAGGTCTGTCTCCTCTTTAAGAATTATTCGTGGTTCCCCAATAAAATAATACAACATAGAAAACCCAGCCTCCAATTTAATAATCACCAATCTTTCTAGAATTATCTCTCTTTTCATCCATACTCCAGTACACATCCACAAAGGAAGTAGGCTACATGAGGCTAATTGCTATTCCTCAAATGCATTCTGCTTCCCTTAACAGCATTCCCATTGCCTTGAATGCCATTTATTTCATCTCTGGTACTGAAAACATTGCCATCCTTCAAAATTCAAGTATCTTGGACAAACCCTCCTTGATTTCCCATAATAGTACATTCCATGCCCCGCTCTAGACTTGAAACATGTATGTTAACTTCCCTAGATCATAATCTGCTTGCAGACCCAGGTGCAGATGCTGTCTCTCTTACACTGCCAAGCATGGTACCTATGCTGTAATGGCCCTCATTGAATTACTTTGCTTACAACATGCTGAACTAATAGGTGAAGCCTCATTTCAAGCCCAAACCAACTAGGTTTATTTTTTAATTTCAGCCACACACAAGTCCCAGGATCTCACTCTATTTATAAGCCCACCCTTGGGCTAATTCCTTGCCCTGGATTTGGAGTTGGGCTCCTTCTCCTGTATCAAGTTCAGCTCTTGTAGAATTTACAAGGACCCTGAGAGCAAGAAGTGGTTTTCTTTCCAACAGTTTTTATGTGCATCAACCCATACAAGGCTGCCATTCCTGCACCCGAGAAACAACTGGCCAGAAGTGACCTCATAATAATTTTTTGGGAAACATGTTTTTTGAGCACCTGCAGTATGTTAAAAACTATCCCATACCCTGAGGATAATTTACTGAACAGCGTATACTTACATTTCACTGGAATGGAGATAGATAATAAACAAAATAAGTAAATTATAAAGTGATATTGAAAGTCAGAAGTGCCAAGGGGGAAAAAGTCATGGAAGGGATACAGAGAAGGCTAGGGAGTGGCAGGAGGCAGGGAAGTATTTTAATATCAATGGGATGATTAGGAAAGGCCCCACTGAGAAGGTAATATTTGAATAAAGGCTTGAAGAAACAATTTCTTGACAGGAGATTTCTCTTGGAAAGGTAGCAGGTCCTCAGCTGCTCAGGGGCTCCACTGCTTTGCATCTGCGCCACAGCACTAGAGCAGGGTGGTGCAGAGTTGACCTTATTCCCCTATGACAGCATCATACCCAGAGTAAAATAAGTCTCTATCCCTAGTTTATTGTCAAATTGTGAAATACAGAGAGAAAAGAGTAAAACCTTAGTTATTTTATGATGCCCTGACAGAAAATACAGTGTTATTTATTACCTAGAACTCTCCCCAGAGATTAATCAGGATTTAATATCCCTAGTTGAATAATATGCTCAGGCATCACCATTAATACATACTTAGACACTTGGCGTTACATTTTGGTAGTTTTACAAACATCTTTAGCAAAGCTAACAAACAATGTGGTCCCAGATTATTTTCTCCCTAAAGACTCTCCATATTTCTTCAATTTGCCAAGTTCACCCTGCTTGCAAAAGAAGCTTTGCACGTACAGGAAAACATGGAGGGCTTAGTATGTGCCCCTGGTTTTTATAGCCATACTACTGAAAACGTGATTGGGGGTGTAGAGGAGAGACTCAGAGCATTTTCACATTTTCCTGTTGACAGGAATTGGCTGTTTTGACAAGGGAAAGTCGTAGCATAGGATTTTTTAGATAAATTAACAGAATGAAAGTGCTAAATTAAAATTGCAACATTGATTTCCTTTTTAGCTCAGCTGTGCATTATATAAAAGGGTCAGGGGAAGGATTTATTATGGGCGATGAGTCTCTGTCGTCCACTAAGAGACCGGTGTATAAAATAAAGTTGTCCATTTCAGACACCCTTTGTCTTCAAGGAAAGCTGTCTAGGTGGCCCACGGGTGGCAAAGGCGCTGAAAGGAAATGGAAATTGATAATCGGTCCTGTTAGGCTGATTCTCTGTATGTTCAATTCATATCCTTTTGAAAAGAAGAGATTAAGATGAAACCTCATTGAGGAATACACATTTTGAAGAAAATAGAAACAAAGGTTCTGCAAGGCTATTTCAGTTGGTGTCAAATGTGAGAACAAGGCGACACAAACTTATATGAAGAAAGGGCATTAACAAAATCCTCAGACAAAGAGGAGCTAATAGCAAATATATGCAGCCGTCTTTGTGGGTGCTCACAGGAGAAGTGGTACAACTTGATTTACAAAGGGCCTGGATAATTATTTGTTACTTGGAGCCAACCCTGCCTCTCCCTCTGCAGAGGGCAGGCACTGACCATCTGCGGGTCTTCGTTTTGCTTTTGTGTGGATGAGAATTACCCACATTTCTGCATCTGGTAAGCTTTGCATGAAGAGATGTTTGAAGCACTGGCTTTGTTTTGTTTTAAATCTTTAAACTGCTCCCTCAGCTTCAGTCAGAGGATTACTGCACATCTAACCACGAATAAATTGAAATATCAGCTGAAGAGAGCGCATGTTTCTCACTGGTGGAATAATGGGCGGCAGGTGGTAGAGGGTTTTGTTTTCAGAAAAGCACAGGAGGCAGGAAGTGACAAGAGTGATTTTGTAAGAGGGCTGAAACTGTCAGGATGAAGTCACAGGGGTCAGTAGTTCCTGAGCTGACCTTTTTAAACAAACCCTGAGAAGACCTTTTACTGGATCCTCACAGCAGTAGCACTTTCATGCCAGAAAGGTTGCCCCTTCTTCTAGATACTGAGAGTCCTAGCAAAAAGCGTATTTTCCACGATAGGGCCCATATTCACTCACGTGGCAGCCCGACACTCCCTCTCCTGTCAGCCCATGGCACATAATCCTAACTGCTCACCTCCTCCACCACACACGCCAGTATCTGAGCTATCCCTTAACACTTTTCTGCAGTTTTGATATCTTCCTGTCAAATCACAGAAATCAAGGGACTGGGCTGCAAAGCGGGACACTGGTATGCTAATTTCCATGTCATTGATTTGGCTGGTTTTCTAGCGCAGAGAGCTGTTACCTGACTTCTGGGGACATACTGAAGTACTGAGACCCATTGTAGATGGCATAAAAATTTACTTCTTAACATTCATAAGCCAGAATTATAAAATGCACTGGTGTATGGCTTTCTTTTCAAATATTGTTCTGTTTGAACTCTGTTGTGTCACTAGAAGTCACAATAAACCACGCACCTAGTATGCTTTCTAATGAATGCTTTAGTTCAGAATTGCCAATACCTGAAGGAAAGAACTTTTTGTCCCCAGAGCCTGTGAAAAAAACGAGGGATTTTCTCCCTTCATCATTAAATATTATTATATTATCATATCCTCTTCCATTAAATTTTTTTCTTTCCTGTTTGCAACTGCCGCAGTAATTTACTCATTAAACATCAATCTTCAGATGATCTGCTCTAAACCATCAAAATATGAGTTATTAATGACAAACAAGTTTTTTGAAAGTTTGGAAGCAAATGTGATTATAAAACTTAGAATTTTTTTCTTCTGTTTGGTTCTATGTACTTCTCTAAACTTCTGAGTTGACAGTAAGAGGGAAATTTGGTGACTGATCCCTTAGATAAGAGTTAATTTTTTAATCTGGCAGTACAAATAATTTAAGCAAAGCCCTAGAACCCGAATCTCCTTTTTAGGCATTGATTCCGCTTTCGGTACTCTTCAATGGGTACTGCTGTTTCCAGGCACTTACACAGCAATGCAGCTTACTTATATTGTTGGACCTACTTTTTTTGATGCCCTCCTCAGTTCCTGCCCCGTGCACAAGCCAGGAAGCATGGGATCTATTTTATAGTTATCTCTTGCTTTCTACGTGTGTATTTTTAAATGGCTCTGTATGTTGGAAACGTTTCTGGCTTGGAAAAAAAATGTGAAAGAGAAATGGAAAAAGCTTTTAAGCAAAAGGTTAAGGACAGGGTGGGAAACAAAAGGGGGGAAAAAGAAGATGTTATCACAATAAAATCTGAAGGTTACATAGAGAGCTCAGGGTGCCCAGAGTCCAGGTGGAAGACCAGCCTGGACTGGGAGGAGATGCACTGGCCTCTGAGGGATGTCACTTCTCCCTCGCATTAGCAAGGTCAGTCTTGGGAAGATCCGAAAGAACAGGAAAAATAAAACAAAAGGTGACATTTGAAAAGATCAACAGATATATACAATTACAGTAAAATCTCAAGCAAAAAGGAAGCAAAAATGTGTTCTATGGAAATGAAAACAGAATTCTTCAATTCTCTACTGTTACCTCAAACACAGGAGAGAATTAAAGAGTGAAAAAGTGTTATATATAATTCTTTGGTCAGAAAATCTAGAGGGAGAAGTAATTTCTTATCAAATAAAAACTACTCAAGTTGATTATGTAATCAATAATCATCAATATAATTGGAAGCAAATTTTAAAATTTATTATTAAAAAAGATATCAGGCACAAGTGATTCCACATTTGAATAGCTAATAGTTTTATTCGAGTTTCTATGTTATTTAAACAATTTCAGGTTATAGAAAGATACAAAAAAACTCCTTAATAAATTTATGAACCTTAACTAACTTTAATGTTAAATTCTGACAATAGTACAACCCAGACATTTATAGACCATAATTATAGACCATTTTTCACTTATGAATAAAGATGCAAAAGTTCTAAACAAAGTATGATAAATTGCATCTTTGACATTCTAGCAACGCTAAAAGTTTCTTCCAATATGTATACAATGGATTATCTTTCTCCTAGTTGTCTCTTTATTAACTTTGTAGAATGAATGTGAACAAACCTTAGGAAATAAGTTGAATCAGTATAAGAGAAACATGACAAGAGTGCTTGACCCAGCTTCCTCTAAATGTCTTCTGCAGTTATACAGCAATAAAACAGCTGTGCTTCAGCGTATGGTTCTGAAGTGATCTTCTAGTGAAGATGGTTCAGGGAGTCTTTCTTAATCCGTACATTTACAGGTAGTTGAAAGCAGCAGACAAATGAGTGACAGGAATGATAAGGCATTCAGTCAATCAATCAATAAAGGTTTTATTTTGGAAACTTTGTAGTGTTAGCATATTCAACCTGCCACGCTTTTATCCCAGGGATGTGGAGTTGCTTTTTGTTTTCCCTTTTAGACAGAGTCCAGCTCTGTCATCCAGGCTGGAATGCAATGGTGTGATCTCGGCTCACTGCAACCTCTACCTCCCGGGTTTAAGCAATTCTCTTGCCTCAGCCTCCCGAGTAGCTGGGATTACAGACACACCTCACTATGCCTGGCTAATTTTTTTGTATTTTTCATAGAGACGGAGTTTCACCACGTTGGCTAGGCTAGTCTCGAACTCCTGACCTCAGGGGATCCACCCGCCTTGGCCTCCCAAAGTGCTGAAATTAGAGGCATGAGCCACCGCACCCGACCTGGGGTTGCCTTTTTAAGCATTCTCTAAGGTAGATATCTGAAGACACCTCAAATTTGTCTTTACTATAAAACATTGCATGAAGGAGATTGTATACAAAAATTAATCCTGTGAGAAAAGCTACCCATTTCCATAGTAAATTCATGATTTGTCATTTTATTTATGTATTTTTAGTTCATTTTCGGGTTTTTGGTTTTTTTTTTGTTTGTTTTTTCTACAGAGTCTTGCTCTGCTGCCCAGGCTGGGGTGCAGTAGCACAATAATCTTGGTTCACTGAAACTTTGACCTCCTGAGCTCAAGCAATCCTCCCACCTCAGCCTTCCAGGTAGCTGGGACTATAGGCACATGCCACCACACCCAGCTAATTTTTGTATTTTTTGTAGAGATGGGTTTCACTATGTTGCACAGGCTGGTTTTCAACTCCTGGTCTCAAGTGATCTGCCTTCTTTGGCCTCTCAAAGTGCTGGGACTATAGGTATGTGTCACTGTGCATGACCAATTTGTCATTTTACATCAGCTATGGTTTATATTTGGACCTCCTAAGCTTTTGTCTTGGTAAGATACACTGTAGCCCCCCTTTAAAAGGCAGCTATAGTGCAGGCAGTTTGGGTATCCTCATTGCATTGGGAGACAGCTAGAGGGATCAAAACCTAAAATATTGTAGGTGCTCAACAAACATTAGTTTAACTTAGATGTTTCATTTAATTTATTTGGAATGACAAACTTCTAATCTGTGTTTTTGAATATGAATATTTTCAAATGTATATCTGCCTAAATGTATTTCTTCTTTGAGAGCTGCAAATAGAAAAGAACTCACTCTAATAAAAGCTAGCATTATAGTTTTAATTCTTGGAAAGTTAGCATTGCAGTTTAATTCTTGGAGGATATTAATTTGCCAACACCCCATATATACCTAAAATGTAGGAGTTTTATATTCTCAGGAATAAAATTCTATATCCTCAAACATATGCATTGCTTTGCTGAACTGAATGAACATTTATTTCTTATTATGTATTTAAACATATTTTAGAAGTGGGCCTGAGGTCTACTTATCATGTTTCTGTCTGCGTAGTCATTTACATATGCATCCTCCCACAGCACACATTTCTTTGGTATCTACCATTCTAAATTATGATTTGAGATTCATATTTTAAAAACATATAAGGTAACAATGGTGACCGTAATACTTATTGTAATTTTCTTCCTGCATGGGTTTTTATAACAATTTCTGTTAGTGTGCCTTTTAGGGCAATACTCTTAAGAACATTTTCCTCATTATAAAAGTAGTATGTGCTCACTGTAGAAAATTAGGAAAATACGTAAGTGTAATAAAAACACCTCTTATCTCACTACTCAGAGATCCCAATTGTGTGTGTGTATGTGTCTGTATGTACATATATAAACAGTCAGTGTTTAAACTACATTAGGATCATACTGCATGTACTGCTCTAATCCTGCTTTCTCTTTCACTTAAAAACATATTACGGAAGCATTTTACATACTTCTTTTGATTCTCCTAAACATGATTCTCTTTTAAATGGCCACCTAGGATTTTGAAGAGTGAATACCAACTTAGTCAATTTGCTGTTTTATAACTTTTAAACAATAAAATTGGAATCCATGTTGATGACAAACTGAAGAACTCACGGGGGCCAGTGCTGGTACTCAAGGACTTTCCCCTCAAACACAAAATGTTGCAAGACCATAAGAAAGAAGTCAAAGCAAGAGAAGACCCCAAATTCAGCACCCACCCTTTATTCTGTGTGTTAACACAAAACATTGATGAAAGCAAGTGAAGAGTGAGGCTCCCCATATTGTCTTCTGTGTAATAGAACCCACACCATTGTATAACCAGTAATGGCTTCTTTGGGTATAACTTAAATACATCCTATTTACACTATGGTTCTTTTTTCAGTTGTGAACAGATTGCATTTAAATTATAAACTTGGAAGGGAGAGGTAAAAGGATTATCGAGTGTGAGAGACGAATGATGAAAAGCAGTAAAGCCTATGCGATCAGAAGGATAAGTTTCACAGTTCATCTGACATAAGAGATGGATTACAATGGCTCTGAAGTGGAAGACAGTTTACTTAGGAATTTAGCAGTAATTTGCATTTAAGGAATGCATTAGTGTATTCACATACACAGTTTCATCAGTGGATGACTAACAGGAATATATGGTATTAGTTTATGATTTTATGATGGGTTTTTTTCATCCTTTAGGGAAAACTTGCTTTTCTCAGACTATTGGCTGCCATAACCTCCATCAACCATTAAGTGATATAATGATGCTGTATTGACACTGTCCTGTGTATCTTTCTCTCTGTGGCTCATTATACCCTAGAAAAATATCTCTAAGGGGCAGTGCTAGAATTAACCCCAGCACCCTGATCAACAGAAACTTCTAGAAATAACTAAGTCTGTCATAAGATATTTAACTCATACAAAGATATTCATAGAGAGATACAAGAGGAAAATCATTCTCTTGTAAAATGATTAGGACATACTGATTTTCTTTGAAGGAACAAATGTTGTTTATGACATGTTTTCCTTGAATTCCCATTAGATGATACAAATACAAATATATAAGGTACATACTCTTTAACTTAAAAAATAAACTTTAGCATCACATACCTCTAGAAGCGATATGGTTAGGAAAATGGAGTTACGAAACAGCAAAGACACCTATCTCAGAAGTTTTCAGGTATAGACTTAGCCTGACTCAAGAACGTACGGTGATGCCCACTCTCACTTCTCTTTCTCTGAGATAGTCACACATTGTTTTCTGGGATAATGCCGGAAATAGAACAAGGTTTATTCTGTGCTTTTCTATGGTGGTAAATTTTGAAGTTTCATGCATCAAAAATTTGGACTTTCGTTTATAGGGTTTTAGATATGATGATGTAATTTCCATGTAGCATGTCCCTAGGAGTAATGAGATGCCATTACTGTATTATGGCTACTAACAGTGATGAGAAAGAGACTTAGAACTGAGCCCGTAAGTATTTAGAGAACACAATGCATTTTACCAAATCAAGACGTGCATTTTTTCATTTTTAATACCTCTGAATCTGTTTGTCTTATATCTTACATCTTCAAATTGCCAGATGCTGAATGTGAAAAAGTTTTAGCAATATTTTAAACAATGTATTTTCCTTATATTTCCCTCTATTGTATGAATAAACAATGCATGATAGCATCTTAAATGTGATGAAATGTAGTTGTGCTTTTAATTTTTAATAAATGAAGGTAAAATTATTCACTCTTCTGGTAGTACTTATAACTCATATTCAGATATATCAACATATACCATCTCCCAAACTTCCCTAGACAGAGAAAACACATTCTCTTGGAAAGATCTTCCACAAAAGGAAACTGAAAGTCTCATCCTGATTCTGTTTAGAAACTTACTTTCTCAAATCTAACTAATGTGATATTGAGCCAGGTGGATTAGTGAATTCCACACATAATCCCCCAAAACTCAATTTATTCATTAAATTCACTTCTTCTTCCTCTGCAAAATGGATTCCTAAGGCTAGACGACTAAACGGCTAGATCAATTTGTTACCTTTCTTTACCTTTCCTTTCTGATAGTCAATAATGAAATAAATGTACAAGTCAGATAGAAGCAGTAGCATAAGGGTCCAGATTATCCCTAAATGAAAAAACCATCACTGGAAAACAGAGAGCCCTCTACGCTTGAAATCTTTCTATAGAATTCAAAATATTGGAGTAGAATGTAGATGTCATGTATGTATTTTATATATATATATATATATATACACACACACACACGCACACACATTGTATGTATGTGTGTGTATATACATAGTAGGCACACACATATTTAATTACACAGTTACGTGTGTTAAAAAGGCTTTGACCACAATATTCTAAAAACCACTTTTAAGAGGCAAGAATGTACATATAAAAGTTACTTCTGTGTTAATAGAGATGAGAAGAAAAGTTATTGGAGTTTGCAAATTTATTTTAAACACATTACTTAAAAATACCCACTGACGTACATTTATTGAAAGAAAAACAGTCAACTACAAATGTAATTGTTATTCTGTCAAGTATTTATTAATAGACAGGCTGCTGTCATCTTTGTTTAAATGCTCTAAGTTGACAGAATTTCATTTACATTAATGGGTAGAAAGTCCTTTTCTTACTTGTCCAACAAACTGGAGACAAAGTGCCTGCCAGTGTTTTAATTTCTTTTTCATGTTCTGGTTAGAGAGTGAGAAGAATGCTTTCACTCCACAGTGTCATGAATATGATAATCTATGGAAATCACGGGAAAGCAGGTACTTAAGTTAAGCATATACTGTACTATGGGAATCCCTGATGAATTCAAGTCTCTTCTGTTTAGAGAAGATGTTGTTGCCTGTGAAGTGACAGACTGCCAGATGTTCATGAAGTAGCATGGTAGCAGACTCAGATCTTAGCATCTTCCCTAACCCCCACAGATGACAGCATCTAGTTTAGGCGACAGAATGGTCTTGCTTTCATTCTTTAAGTGCTAGTATTTACATTTACTCCTCAACTATCAAATCTTCATTTTCTTAATTTTACTTATTTAAATATGTGGAGCACAAAATTACATAACTGTATGAGCAATCCTGACGTCATACAGTGTTTGCAGTCTAAATGTGAAATAAGCAATTCTCCATCACAACATGCTTAATCCATTGACTTCCTTTATAAATTCTGGAGAAATGGTTTGCTGAAGGGATGGGAAATGTTTACCATATCATCATATTAAGCACACAGCAAAATATTTTAAAGCACATTTTTTAAAAACAAACACATTAAAATCATGTCACAGTGTACATAAGTAATTCACAAAGTTAATAATGGATAACTATGAGACATTGCTAGAATTTCTATAATAAAAGTAATATTGATGATAAGAATTTCTATAATGATGGTGAAAAGACCTATTAAGTGCCTACTGTGTATTAAGCTCTGGCTTCACTCTACGTAATTTATATAAATTATGTAATCCTTACAACCTTATAAAAATATTATTCCCATTTTATGAATGAAGAAACTTAGATTTTATGAAACTTAAGCAAAACTTGACTAAGTCAAAAACCTAGTAAATATGGAGCCAGAATTGGAAGCCAAGCGAAGTTCAAGACTGTGCTGTGTATAAATGTATAATTACCCAGTACTTTCATTCAAGAGGGTACAATGAGCCAGGCATTACTCAAGGTTCTGGAGAAATACCAGTAAACAAAATTAGTGAACATTTTATTATAGTAGCTCACACCTTCTACAGGGGTTGGAGATTTTTTAAAATAAGCAAATAAACGATGTGAATATTTTTAAAAAGGAGATGTGAAGAGTGTGACTTGGAAGGCCTACTGTAGATTAGGTGGTCATTGAGTCCCTCTGTAAGGAGGTGACATTTTATCTGAGTCCTAAACCATGTGAAGGATCCAACCATTGAAAGATCCAGATGCAGACCAAACAAAACAGTAAATGTAAAGGACCTAAGGACATAGGACCTTATAAGACTTTTCAAGAATAGCAAGAAGAACAATATGCCTGGAGAGTAGTAAGTAAAGAGCACAGTGGTTAAAATATACGGAAAAAGTGGGCAGGGGCCAGATAGCCCTACAGTCATGGTGATGCTTTTCGATTTTATTTTACGTGCAATGAACTCATTGGAGGATTTTAAGCAGAGAAATTATCTGTCATCGTTTCTATTTAAGACAACTGCTCAGGCTACTATAAGGAGGATGCATTAGAGCAAGTCAAAATTGAAAGTAGGTATATTGGTTAGGAGGCTGTTGCAGTAGCCTAAGGATGAGGCAATTGAGCCTTGGACTAGAACAATATCAATGGAAATGGTGAAAAGTAGAGAGATTTGGAGTGTATGTATTACCCAGCAAAGGAGACACTCAGAAGTGATGTAGGATAAAAAATAGAATAGTGGGGGTTTTGTTTATTATTTTTAAATACAGATGGAGTCTCTCTGTGTTGCCCAGGCTGGTCTTAAACCCCTAGGCTCAAGTTATCCTCCCACCTCAGCCTCCAAAGTGCTGGGATTATGGGAATAAGCCGCTGTACCCAGCCATAGGAGAGAGTTTTAAGAAGGAAACAAGGGTCAGCTAGGTTTAATGATGCTGAGAGATAAAGTTAGATGATCACAAACAAAAATGTGGCCACAGGATTTGCACAATAAAGGCTGTTGTTAAATTCATTATGGAAGCATTTCAGTTGTTTGGAGTGGAGGATAAATTCCTGAAAAGGGTATGTTGAGGAGTGGATATAGGAGGTGACAGTATGAGGACAGACACTATTAAAAATGCTTAAAAGAGGTTTTTGAAGGGAGGTAGGTTAATGATACCTGAAAGTGGCTGTGGGGGTCACAGGAATTATTTTATTATGCTTAGTATATCTGTTTTTAGGTTGGGAGAAATTAAGGTATAACTGTGTGCTAATGAAAATAATGTAAAAATGAGGGTGAATTGTTGAATAGTCAAAGATAAAAATGACAAGCAAATTCTTCAGATGATCAGAGAGTATGTGAGATGGTCTGTGAGTAGTGGAGTCTTTTAAAGGACATAGGATACTTCTCTTAGTGGTGGAAGAGAAAACAGAGGGTGAAAGTGCAGATGAGTGGGATTATTTATGTTTAATCCTATTGCACTAAAAGTTATTACATATTCCCTGAGGAAGGAGATCATATCTGTTTTATTTTCCATTATGTCTTCAATAGCCAGCCCAAAGCATGTGCTAGACAAATTGTAAATACTCAACAAATATATCTGAAAGAAGGAGACTTCCCCAAGGATATAGTCGATTAGGTCTTTCCCTCAGTATCTTTTTTTTAAACACCAAAAACCTCATGTATTGTTGGGCAAAACTGTAGCCAGTAACCTCAGGAAGTTCACGGCCAATGTAGAGGGAGCGCACCAGGCTTGGAGTTGGGAGATCTAAATTTGAGATGAATTCTGATTTATGGATGTATTCTGTAGCTGCACGGAGAAGCTATTATTTGTGGAGCACTTTGCCAAACATATAAAATATATTTTCCCATGTCAAATATTTCATACATGTATGGCAATTAATTATATTAGAAAGATCTTTTCTTTATAGTAAAAAAATTTGCACTTGCTTATATTTTGTTTCCAATATAAATCTCCTGCTTAGCATACAACCACTAAAAATTGACTTTCAAAATGATGATCATTTTATTCCAGTATGTTCTGAATGGTAACTCTAAATAGGGTTTTAGATGGATCAAAATGTAATATTTTTTGGGAGGCCGAGGCAGGCAGATCACGAGGTCAGGAGTTCAAGACCATCCTGGCCAATATGGTGAAACCCCGTCCCTAATAAAAGTATAAAAAATATTAACTGGGAGTGGTGACACATGCCTGTAGTCCCAGTTACACAGGAGGCTGAGGCAGAAGAATCACTTGAACCTGGGAGGCAGAGGTTGCAGTGAGCCAAGATAGTGCCTCTGCATTCCAGCCTGGGTGACAGAGCGAGACTGTGTCTCAAAAAAAAAAAAAAAGAAAATGTAATATTTTATGTTCTGTGCTGTAAAAGGGATTAAAACAGTCATTCGGGTGTTTCTGCATAGGAGGATATTAGGTATCATATTGCATAAATATGGAAGAAAATTGATTAACCTATTCTTGCTCCAAATATAGCCTGAGTCCTGTATGCTTTTTACTCCATATTTATAGCAGTCCCATTTTCCTCATCACCTCATTTTTCTGTTTTCCTTTGCTTCTATTCCATTGTGCAAGGCAATTTTTATTCCATTTTCCCTCATTGGTTTTTGCTCTTGACATTCTATGCAACATTTAGCCATGAAAGCAGTAGCATTTTGAAGGCGGATTTCAAAAGCAAATTATTTCATCCGAGTCCTCCTTAGGCACTGGAAAAACTTGCTGAGAAAATCTCTCTTTATGTATAGTTAATATTTTGTGACATTTTTATAATTCAGAATGCTCACCTCATCTTTACATCATTTATTGTATTGTGCATAAATCAGATTTGTGCACAATATAAGAATACTTTAGTTCTGTAATGCCTTACAGTTTTCAAAATAGTAACAGCTGTATTTTAGTCATCTATTAATGCTTTTCCTATTTTAAGTAGTTGTTGTAAAGAACAAATGAGCGGGATGATTGTTGTTATTTCTGTTTTACACAGATGAAAATTGAGGCTCACAGAGGACAAGTGGCTTGCCCCAGGTCATTCAGTTAGTCTCTGCATCCCAAGATCAATGATCATTCTGGATATTGCATTGCTTTAGTAGAAGGTTCTCTTTTTCTTCCAAATCCTAAAATGCTAATATATACCAAATGCAACCACATGTGTATCTATATTTTATTCTTATTTCTTTAGTAATTTCATGCTTATTATCATTTATATTCACTTCTAATATTTGTGGTTTATTTTCTAGAGAGTGTGTCTCAGATGAGTTTGTAACTTGACATCAAACTTTGTCAAGATAATTACAGTGTAGTGTTAGTTATGAACTGTGTGAATTTCCCAATTCATACAGATTTATAATAGCTTTCATTTAAAAAATATTTTTAGTTCTATTAATTTTCTATACAGATTTCATTATTTAATAATGAAGCAAACTAGCAATAATATCTTTAGTTTTACCTTTTGCTAATGAAGCCTAAAACAGTTTGTGACCTCATCCAACCTTGGAAGTTTGATAAACATGATCCATGATATCCATATGTTATAGCCTAATAGACTCCAAATGTTCTACAGTTAAGTCGGGTGGTATGAGTTATAATTTATGGCTCAATCCAATGTTTCATTCACAGACAATGTGATGCCACCTGGGCGTAAACCCTGAGGATTTCTAATTGTGAATTTGAAAACAAAACCAATTGTATCACTGGGAGGAACCTCCTAGATCATGTCGTCAAGCCCCCTCATGTTACTGAGGAGAAAACTGAGACAGAGAGAGTCGCCAGCCTGCCATAGGTCACAAAACCAGCTGACAGCAAAGCTAAGATCAGAGCCCCATCTCCCCAGTCTCAGGGGATTAGTACTGTTTCCAGTATGCCACATTACCTCCCCTAGCAAGGTGCCTCCTATGGGGCATTGCTTCTTGAGGATGAAGTGTATTAAATTCACATTTGGCTGCTAATCATTTTCGCAGCAGCTCTATGGTATTTCATTAACTTCTGCATGTAACACCCTGGCCTTTCACCTGTATTAACTTGAGCTCATTAAACTTGAGGCCAGTAATAAACAGGACCAAACTAATTCAGATATTTTGCTTGGTATGTGTTCAGCATTTTTTTTTAATAGTTTCTACTGTGTGAAACATTTTCCCTTTACAATTTGTGGAATAAGAAAAACAGGAAGCATAGATTTCAAGGAATGGAGTATGTACGTAGTATGCTTCTTTATGTAAATAAAAAGCATATTAAACACCTACCTTATACAAAACTTCGTGAGGACTACAAAGAAATATGAGTGACAGCATAGCACAGGGTCTCACATCTTGCAGACTGAGATTTGAATCCTGGCTCTGCCATTTATTAATGGTCAGGATTGTAGCAAGTTGCTTATTCTTTCTGCCACTCAGTGTTGTCTATAAATGGATACAGGAGTACCCACCTCATCTGCAATGAAGAAGAGATAATGTACTCATGTGCTTTGCAAAGTGTCTGCTATATAGCCGTGATCAGTTAATATGCTGATATTCATGAAGGTGTTGATGATGGTGCAGTTCCTTCCCTCACTCAGCTGTTTTTGAGGAAATTGATTTTCCCCATGTCTCCTCCCCTACCTCATCATCTCTACAAAATACAAGCAAAGGTCCTTTAGAGTGCAAGGAAAGTAAAACTAGGTCTACTTTACCTTCCGTGGTTGCCCACCAACACTGCTTTATGTTCCTTTTGACTAAGAAGTAACTCTTTGGCAGCTCATAGCCTATGCAGACCCCAGTTAACAAAGTTCCTATGTAATTTTGAAAGCTGAGAATCTGATTGAGCAGGGGATGGTGATAAAGGAGGGGTCTTCTGCAGAAAGATGACCAGCAAAGAGGTAGAAATACAAGTCTGTCAGGAAGAGTGACACACACGGGAGTTTCAGGGCAGAAGCCATCGTGAGTAGGGGTGAGGCAGTCAGCAGGCAGTGTGGGAGTGAAGATCAATGGTGGACCTTTGGTGTGGGGACAGCTAGTCAGTGCTGTTTCTCTGTTTTTCTGAATGCTATGTGTGTTAGAGTTCTCCAGAGAAACAGAGCCAATTCCCCTATTAGATTCCCTTCTATATATCCATATATAACCAATAAGTTATATATAGATAACCCATATTAAATTCCCTCATATATCTACCTGCAGCCTATTGGTTATATTATTATTACCAATAGGTTATAAGTTATATCTATATGTAACCCATTGGTTACATGTAGGTATGTAAGAGGGAATTTAATATGGGAATTGTCTCACTTGGTTATGGAAGCCAAGAAGTCCCATGACATGCCCTATGCAAGCTGGAGAACCAGGAAAGCCTGTAGTGCACTTCAGTCCGACTCTGAACGCCTAAAGCCGGGGGAGCCAATGACATACTTAACGCTGTGCTTGAATCTTCAGGCTTCAGAACTGAGAGGTGATGAGGGGGTCAGCAGGTGGTGGAGGAGATGGCTGGGCAAGTGGTATAAGTCCTAGAGTCCAAAGGCCCAAGAACCTAGAGCTCTGATATCCAAGAGCATGAGAAGATGGATGTCCTACCTCTCACACCAGAAGAAAGAAATAATCTGCCTTTCCTCCACCCTTCTGTTCTATCCAGGCCATCAACAAATTGGAGGATGCCTGCCCACATTTTCTTTGCTCAGGGCTTATTTTCTTTCCTTGATCTACCGATCCGAATACTAATTGTTTCTAGAAACGCCCTGACAGACACACTCACAAATAATGTTTTACCAGCTCCCTGGGCATCTCTTAACCCAGTCAAGATGATACATAAAGTTAACCATCACACCATAAAGCCTTTTTTTATTTTCTACTATAACATATTTGAGAATAATGATAACGTTAGAACCCATCTAGTTCACTTTCCTACCGTTACCAGAATCCCATCTCCAGCATTCTGGATCATTCTCCTCTTTCTGCCACTGTCATCATCCCACAAGCACCCTTCCTTCTGCCACTCTGAGGATCTGGTCACAAATTTTCACGTATCTGATGTTCCCCTGCACCCTGCTGAACAAAATCCAGACACTTTACCCAGAATTAAGAACCCTGTCTATAGATCCTCCAGCTTCATCCCCCACTATTTCCCTGACACTTAGTATGTTTTAGCTACATAAGGGTAAGCTTATCCTGTACTTTCTTCACTTCATTCCTTTACTTCTCTTCTCCTCATACCACTAGGCACTGTTTCCCCGTTCAGAATTTTTCAACATAGTTTAAATTCCTTTTTCACTCTAAAGATTGTCTTAATCTCTTAGTTGGAATTAATTGCTCACTGGATCTGAGTTACATCAGATTTTTTGTGCATGTCATCCTCTATGTATCTTATTTTTCCTTACAATGACGTATATAAGCCAGATGTCAGCTGACTTCACATAGTCCTGGCCTTCTGGAGATTGCTACAAAATCCTCAGAGATTCTGTTCTCTAGGTTACTTCTGGCTACAAATTCCAGCTATCATTTAATTCTGAATCTCCTTTAAATCTCCCTCTGTTGGGTTCCATTCTTTTCAGCTATATGCCAACTTAACCCTGAAACTCAACCCTGTTTCCCCGATTTTTCTCCAAATTTCTCACCAAGGCATATACACATGTAGCAGATGTTCCTAGACTGAGGCTGTGGAGGAGAATTGAGATTGGAGCAATGCAAACATCTTAAAATTAAATAGTGGCTCGCCCTTTTTATATTCAGCCTCATACCAACAGGATTTGCTCCTTCCCTCTGCCCTCTCTTTTTGCACTTTCTTTTACTCTCTCCTCTCTTTTCTATTCCCTCTCTCCTTCAAAATTCTACATTTCTCCATGCATAGTGGTTGGAACATCTCTTTGTTCTAGTTTCTCCTAAAACATGCCATCAATGCCACATTTCCTAAATCCCAACCTAGAGGTTTTTCTTCAAAAATGCTTACTTTAAAAAATGACAGTTTTTAAAGAGAGACCTGACATGAGTTGAATTGTTTCAATATTAAAATAATAATTTTCTTATCTCAGTTCCTTTGAATGAGAGTCATTCATCTTCATAAGGCTATAAAATGCTTGTGGAAGAATGTCCTCCTTGGTCCTCTTTGTGGCCTAGGCCCCAGCACCTGCACAGCACATGGCAAAAAGCAAGTCTTACTTCCATCATGCTTTACTGGCATTCCATGAGTGTTAGATTTTTCTTCTCTTGATTGACATTATTCCTAATTCACGTTCCAGCTTCATCACTTCACAACAAAAATGTGCTCTGCCTGCTTTTCACAGGGGAAATGCCTCACCCTCTTGTAGCTTATGAACGATGGAGCAGAGGGTTAGCGGTCTGTTGGCTCCCCAGTGCCTTCTCCAAATTGTCACCCTTCTCCCTCTGCTGTTTCTTCCACCTGGAGCATTCTCTTCCCCTTTCCTGACCTCACGCCTCCATCTGCACCACTTGCCATCCTACCTTCACCTTATCCTTCAGAGTTTAGCTCAGATGACACCTCTTCTAGAAAATCTCTGACCCCTCAGCCTGGGTTAGATACACATTGTCACTGTTCATATAACAGTTTGTGTCACTTCTGCCACAGCCCTTGTCACAGGGTATTGCAGTTGTTATTAATATAGGCTCTTTAAGGTCACACACTATCTTTTATATAGAAATTTTAAGTGTCTGGCTCCTTATGTTTTCTGAATGTATGAATCATAGCTTTTCTGTAAATATGATTTTTTTACTTCATGTAATATTTAAAAACCTATGTACTTTAATTTCTTTCTGAAAGTAATTGTTTGGGATTGTTTGACAATTCAAACAACCAGAAAGATTTTATAAGTATATTCAAGATATTCATTCATTCATGTATTTATTCATTCATTCATTAAGTTTTGAAAATTATATTCAGTACCTATTATGTCCTGAATCAAAAGCTACCTGTCAGGAACTCAAGCTGGGCAGATGGATGCATAAGTTAATGATGATAAGGCAGTACACTAGGTGCAGATATTAAAATAGGCCCAGGATATTCTAAGCCATTGGGCAGGGAGGGTAATCGGTAAAGGAGATTACTTAGATGTTATGAAGACTGAGCTGAAACTAAATAGCCTAATTGGCATGTACCAGGTGAAAAAGACAGGATGGGGCATTCTGGCAGAGGGGATGCATGAGCAAACATGGAAACACAGAGCACAGTACACAATGCAATAGAAGCAGTTAAGGCTTATGGGAATAAATTGGCAGGCATGCATTTTGCAAATATTATTTCATTTAATGCTTGTACCAACATCGTGAGTTTGATACTATCATTCTCATTTCATTGATAAGGAAAATTAGTAGCAGAATAGTTAAGTAATTGGCTCATAGTCACACAGCTAATGAGTGCAAAACTGATTTTAATGCAAATTTGACTTCTAAATTATTTCCCTAATCACTATGTGAATGTTGACTTTCTACTTTCACTGTGAAACATGAACTGTCTCTGCTTTTGACTGATTTAGATATCACACATTTGATCAAAAGTTGTATGCTTATATTTATCGGGTTAAACTAATACTCCTACGTTACATATTTTACATGTCCAATGCCAGTGTCCTGATTTGCATCATGGACCACCTATAGCACTGTAATAACATGTAATATGTAGATAGTCTTTCTGCTTCTATCTTTTTATTGTTTTCCACTGTCCAAATTTGATAATATCATGAAACATTGCTTACTGTTATATCAGTAATTATGCATTACATGCCAGTAACACATGGGAAAATCTGAGCTTCTGATTCTAAACCATGCTAAAACTGATTTTGAAATAAAAATCAGCCTCAAATATAAGTAACTGATTACTTTCATAATTGAAAAGAGGAAAGAAGAAAAGTAATTGAATTTAGAAAGTACAGAACAGAAAAGAGATTTCTCATCTCTATCTCCCATGCTACCTTGAATCATGCTGAGCACACAGCGATTGAAATTAGAGTGAGTTAGGAACTTTACATGGATAACTTTATTTAAGCCTCACAATGGCTATTTTATAGATAATGAAACAGACTCAGAGAACCCATGCTCTCAACCATTACACCACACTGCCCCCATATTTTTTATTTTAGATATCCAAGAACTACTTCAATTAGCTTTTTGAGTTTTTTAAAGATAAACTCTTTGAAATTTTATTTTCTTCATATTTCTCTGCAATTATCGGTCGCTTTATTGAGTTCAAACAGTTTTCCAAGGACTCATGCCTTGAGACAACTGCAATAACCAGGTATATTTGATATATAATTCAATCTGACAGTAGCCCTTAATGAATAGCAAAAGATATTTATAAAATTAATAACAATGATAATTTGTACTGTACTGTATGGAAATTGTGTAGCCTTTAATGTAGCACAGGACAGTTCCTGGTCCAGAGTGGATACTAAATATTGTATTTGTTGAATAAATGTCAAAAGACTGATAAGTGGTAGAACTATGTCATATGTAAACATGTCTTTTGGGAAAAAAAGTCAACTTTTAGATATCCTTTACATATAATATCCTATAGTCTGTTAGTGTATACACACACACACACACACACACACACACACACACACACAAAGGAAATAGTTAAGTAGATAGATAAATTGATTTATTGATTTTAGGTTTATACTGAATGAGATACACACACACACACACACACACACATATATATATATATATATATATCTGATACTGAGTGATATATTCTGACATAAACCTGAATTATTTTCATCTTTCACATATTACCATTTAGATATCAAAGTAATTACTTTTCTTCCTGTTATTGTTTCCAATTAGATAAGAGAGTGTGATTAAGAAAATAGAGTTGATCCATTACAGTACTATAAACTAGTGCTATCAGACAACTTGCTGCTGTTCTCATAAAAATTATGCGATTTAAACTGGAAGATACAAGTGCTTGCTTCTATTACAAACAAGAACCCTTTTCTACTTCATAATATGCTCAGTTACCTTTAGATTGATCCATGAATAAATTATAATCCAAATAGACTTCTTTACCTTAAAGCTTTGCTGGCTTAAGGTATCATTGTTGATTCATTATGTTGTCACTTTTCTATCGGCAATGTTAATGCTTTTTATATCTGGATAGAGAGAGTTTTAGTGTAAGATACTGTTATCTTTAAATGAGTAGGATTTAGCCTTTCTGGTGAGAACAAATTCATCAGTGATGAATCCCTGGAGAAACTATTGAAACAAAAATCACACCATTTCTGAGCTTTGTTCAGTTCATCAGTTACAAAGCAGCTTTTGATAGTCCTAAAGAACTTTTTCCTTTGTTTAAGAAATATAGCATGACGCTCAAAACCTCTCACTTTGAGTTACCGCAGGCTACAACTTTTCTGTAAGAAAATAATGAATGAAGAGGAAAAGCTCCTGCTGCTGGCACTGTCAGGCCCTGCTGCTTCTCCTCCTGCAATAGGAAATCAATTAACTATATGTTCAGGCAGAGATTTGAACTAAATGCTTTATTAATCATCACTGATTGCACACACACGCAGTGGCCAACTATGCATTCATCTTCACTCTTTCTTAGCTTTGTTTTGCTTCCTTGCTTGCTTTTCTTTTTCTTTATAATTTTTCCTTTTTTTTCTTTGCAAGATCAGAACACAAATGTATGCCTAAATGTATTATGTATAATGGTGATTGGGTGATCCTTTGATGCAGGAGATAATTGATCTTTTTTGTTTTCAGGAAACTTAACTTTTAAAATGTTTAGTACTCACATATCCTTAGGACTACTTTAATACATATAACATAATTTTTTTAAAGCACTTACATTTTCAAACTAATAAGGAAAGCAAAATGTCTACAGCAGCCTTTAAGTTTTGGAACCTGATACTATACTCTGAGAGCGCCACATAGCAGTGAGGAATTAAACAAAAATGAACCCAATTTGATTTGGAGATGCTTGGTGGAAGGTTGAAGGAGCAGTCACTGATATTTGGTATTTTTGTGCTTTGAATTTTAAAAAAATTGGCAAGTTTTCCTTTTAGTCTGTTAATTCTTCTAACCAATGCACAAAGAACATCCTGTAGGAATCTTTATGTTAAATTGAGATTCTCTCTTTAGGCCTAATTATAAAACCAATTAGCACATTAGAAACTTAGCATGTTAGCCAGGGGAAGGCTGTATAACATAATTTATGTATGGCAAGTGTGGTCAATCATTGCAAAAATGACAGAAAATATCAGGCTATTGGATATTTACACTGGCTATATTATATTCAGCATCAAAAGATTTTCAAGTATTTATTATTATTATTATTATTATTATTATTACCGTTGTTGAAACAATTTGAAATCATTATGGTTTAAATTTAACTACATTCATTGTCTCCACTTGGATAAAGAATCATCTAAATGTTTTTTGAAAATACTATCCTCTGATGTATGTTTAAAGGAAGATAGATTAAAAAGTTCCAAAAACGATTTCTTTTGAAATTAGATGGTGTTGAGTAAGGTAAAACCCAAATAGGGAAGCATGTAAAACCCAACAGGGAAAATAATGATACTGATTTTCATGGAGCCTGCTAACTAACATGAGGCATCTGCTAGAACTAGAGGTCATATGTTTCAATACTTAACCATTCTTGATAGTCTTTGAGTATATTACATTAGAATTCAGATGCCCTTGATGTATAAGAGAAGCACGCAGGGGTGACATTCTAAAGATTTATATCAATCATGTGGACATGGGCTCACCACCTTATGTGGTGTTATCTGGACCCCAAGTGCATTTCTTTGGCACCAAGTGTAATCCCTAACACCTTATCTGCCCCAAGGAGCCATTTCATAAGAGGACATTTCAAAAACGCTTTGTCTTTCCTATATTAAGGATGCTTATATATGTGATAAGGAGGACTTGTTTTATACTCCATTTTATGCTTTAAGCAAGTCAGTATCTCTTGTTTTATAGCAAAATAGATACAAAATATTATCTCCCTCCATCATATCATTTCATATTACTGCAACCATCAAATATTATAATTTAGGAAAACATTAAGGTGTAGAGATGAAGTACACAGTAATAGTCTAATTGTATATAAATTAATTTGGCATTCATAACGTTGTTTCTATTTACTTGACTTGTTGACATAATTATAATGAATTGATAATAGAAGTAACAATCTTAGATCTTTCCACATAAATATGTTCTTTACTACTATAAATTTACAGTTGCATTTTGCAGTTCGGCTTAATTGGAACATGGTTTAAGTTTAGCTTACCTACTCTATTGAGATCTCTAGAAGACCAGAGAACTCATTTTCCTGGGGTGTTATGCAAGCTGAAATGTGGAGGCCAGTGTTTTGAAACAAGTGTGATTTTTTCACCGAAATACTTGCTAGGTCAGAGATCAGGATGACCTTGGAGTGCTGTAGTTTTCCAAACCTCCATCACTAGATAAATGGGCTTTATTCTGCAGGAGAGAGAGGGTATTTTTGCAGTCTTATGAAAGATATCTAGCAATTCCAGGTTACAGGACGACAAAAAACATTTGGAATTCAGTGATGACTATCACCAGCAGTATGTGTCAGTAAAAGTGAAGATCAAAGTTCTAGAAGAGGAGAAGGACAAAGTGAAGAGAAAATAATTGTGGGATAATGAATGGTATGAGGGCATTTTCGTGTTAACTTGAAACCACTTAGCATTTTTCCATGACGCCCAGGTATCTTGCTAAATGAACTTTGTAAAGTACAATTGAATAACCTTGAAATTTAAAGCACCATGATGTGATTTTGAATACTGATGGAGTTTGTTTAAGCACTACAATATTTCCTCTCCTTTTCATTTCTATTTTTGCCTCAATGCAAAATCAAGTTTATTTTCTGTACAGAGGAATCCATATTTTTACCGGTTTGTTTTTCAGCCATTCCAGTAAATTGCAATCAACATTAGTTACAATCTTTAAAAAGATGTGGTAAGAATTTGAACACAATAAAATAGAGATACAGATGAGAACTTTGGCCAAGTACCTTTGCTATTGACAAAAGCGTTTGTCAGGGACTATAACTGTGTCTATATCATGCTAAAAACCTGATGAAGGGGAAAAAGGCATCAATAGGTTTTACCTTCTGTCTATACAAACCAAACAAATGGCTTAACTAATAACTATTGTTTTAAGTGAATGGGTTTGGTTTGCCATTGTGAACTCTATTCCATTTAGAAGTGTATTTTAATTAACATTTTATATGTAATACATACATATTTGGTAAAAGTATTGTACTGTTGTGTTCTTTTTAATAATTAACAGAACCTGATACCTAAAAGACTAGTGGTCCAAAACAATGAGTGAAGATCTAGTTACAGTATACAGGAAACAATCCCTAGACACACATTTGTTTGTAGATAATATTTATATATCTTCTCATTTTTCTCTTCTCTGAACTAATATATTTTCTTATTTGTGTCTTTTCCTTTTAGAAACTGCCAAGTTTTGGACCTTATCTCGAACAGCGCAAGAAAATCATAGCAGAAAACAAGATTAGACTGAAAGAACAAAATGCAGCTTTTTCACCACTTAAGAGAAACTGTTTTATCCCCAAAAGGCCTATTCCCACCATCAAGGTAAAAATTATGTCAACTACATAAGCATGCCTACTTTCCGGTTAAATATACAAATAGAGTTAAAATGTTTACTGCTTAAATGTGTCACTAATTTTGTTTTAGAAATATAAGATATGCTTAGAAAAATCTGTCTATGGTGAAAACTACATTTAAATTATAAAATAACCTTTATTATTTGCATATTTTATACTTTTTAGAATACTGTCAAGCATTCATTTGATGGAAATTTTTATATACATTAAATGTGTCAGGAGATATTAAGATGAAATTCCTAGTTTACTTATAGTCATTTAAAAATTATTTTAATCCATAATTAACTCCAAGAGATCTTATATTGGTCATGTAGTACGACTCAATTACCAATAAGCACATCAGTATCAATGTGGTACCTTGAAAGTTTTAGGAAAACTTTCCCTGGTTTGACCTCTGGAAAGCCTGGACATTTATTTGGGTCTCAAAGATTATTTTCTGGTAATAACCAAAATTACCGATGGAATTATTTGTATATGTTACCTTTCTTGCTTTTTCCTTAAACTTTTCATTTTGACAGAAACGTACATTTACATGCAGTTGTAAGAAATAACACAGAGAGACCCTGTGTACCCTTTATCCAGTTTCACCTGTTGTAGCATGTTGCAAAACTACAGTGTGATATCACAACCAGCATATTGACACAGGCACAATCTACCAATCCTATTCCAGGTTTTCCAGTTTTACTTCTACACCTGTATTTAGTTCTGTACAATTTTTTCAAGTATGTAGGTTCATGTATCCACCACCACAGTCAAGATACAAAATAGTCCCATCACCGCCAGGATTCCTTAGGTAGCCCTTTTGTAACCACACCCACTGTTCTCCTGCTCTCTTCAAGACAGTACTGTTTAAAAGCAGTCATAATGAGAAAACAGGAGGGGTTACAGGATGGCGTTCTCTCTGAAATCATCATCACTAAAATGTAGTTTGGAGTTACTGAAATTCATTCGTCTGTATTGGATGACAATCTACTCCCACGTCTCCATTTTCTGTTTAATATCAGCTGAAAAGCTTGCTCTTATGTGCTCTTAAGTAGACCGCACTGAAATTTATCTTTAGCAGTCAACTGGAGATGGAATCCTTAAAAATTCCCTCTACCTGTGAAGAAAAAAAAATGTGGCTCATGCTAAAAACAGTGGAGTTTAGCCTCAACGTTGCAAAGTTTCAGCAATACAGGTTTCTGAAAGGGAAAAGGGAGTGGGTGACCACAAAGCATACCAGCACTTTAATGCCATCATTCTAAATAAAATGAACATTTGGGACTTGTAACAGCATAAAAGCCCCAAATCATCTCTTGAATTGTTCTTGCTAAATTATTTTTATGCTACTAAAAGAATGAACTGAACAAACTGACCACTGATGGAATGCGAAGGCCAGAACCTACAGCCCTTCACAAGCCTTTTTTCCCCTATGTGTGGCTATGATTACTATATGATTTGGAGTTAAATAGGAATTCTCCCAGCTTTCTCTCTCTTCTTAATCAATTTGAATTAAATGTAAGATCTCCATCTCTAGGCATCTCTTCCTTAGGTGTAAAAATTTCTAAACAAAGGTATTATTTATATCTGAAATAAAAGAAGTGCGAGATGATTATGAAAGCATTTTGAAATTTTCTAGCCCTCAAATCTTTCAGGGATTATATATTAAATATTGATAACCTAGACCAAAAACAAAACAGAACAAACGAAAAACTACTGTTATTGAATGAAAGCATACAGATCATCAGTCAAAAAATAGCAACTCAGAACTAAATAAACCAAAGAAATGTGAAAGTCTTGGATGTAGATAGAGATTTCTAAAGTGAGATTGTAGACACCATCTTACCAGCGTCTTAGACTTTATCAGTGTCAACATGTTAATGGGCTGCTGTGGTAGATTTCCTCAATGTCTGGTGGATTTTCCACTGCCTTGGCTTTCTCCCCAGAATGTCCATACTCATTCCACCTGTTGTCATTTCTAGGCAGATGCTGTGCCCTGTCAGGAAGCAAAATAGTAGCTGACAGTGGCAAGGTTTTGGGAGAAGGGAGCATTTTCATTTTTTATAAATGCAATTATCTCTTTGGAAAATTAGAGATTAAATTTGTTATAACAAATGACTGTATTAATATAAAACTTTGTGTATTTGCATTTATATTATATTATAAAACTTTATGTGTGTTTACACACATATATATACACATATACATACACACACAGAAGTTTTAATTTGTGTAATCATCTCTAGCAAAGATTTATTTTGTGATATGTGATTTTGCCCTTTATTCGCTTAGGTTTGCCTTTTCTACCATAAGATTATATCAATATTTACCCCATCTAGTGGTGTTAGGATTTTAATGTTTGTATTTTACTTGAATTTCTCTAAAATTTGTTTAACTCTAAAATATCAGGTACAGTTATAACTCAATTTTTTTACAAATAGACCCAGTTGTTCCAAGACCTCAATATTTACATTTTAAAGTGATCCCTTTCATCTCTCAAATTATGATTCAGTGACAAAAATGTACCATAAATTGCATCATTTACTTTATATTCAAATTTCAACCTCTCAAAATGTTCTAAAACTTTTCAAAGACAAATCGAAAATGAATTAGACAATTCTAATAAGGATGATCGATCTCTAGAAAAAGTCTTATGCCATAAGCATTCATCCAATAATAAACAATTTTTAAATCTTTATAAATGAAAACTTTCTATAAATGAAAACTTTCAATTAATTTCAAAATTCTGGGTTCTAAGCTTCTTACTTAATTAATACCAAAACTAAGATACTCCTTTTACACTTCTACAAAGCCAAAATTCTTTCTTGCCCTGTAGTGTTGATTCTTTACTTTGAAATATGTTTAATATGATTCCTTTTTCCTTCTGATATTAACCTGAAGGTGGGCCTTGAGGAGAAAATCCCAGAGTTCAGAGAGCAGTGTGTAGCCTCATATGATGGAAGCTGAGGAACAAGTTGGATAAGGTAGAAGAGGACTGAAAGAACATGATGTTAGTGTCTGTATTCACCTCTCTGCTTCCTTCTCTCAATATAATCTTCCTCTACGATAAATCTAAACTTTTCCTACACAATGTCTCAACTATTCTCCATCCCAGACATCTGTTCTGTGCTTCACACTTCTGTCACTGTATCTCCTGGTTACCTCCACCTGGATCATCTGAACGAGGAGCCCGAGAGCCATCATACTTAGAACTAAAGTGGTTCCCATTCCTTCCAAACCTGCTGTTCCTCCTGAGTCCTCTGTCTCAATGAACCCCACGTTACCTAAGTCAAAAAGCTGCCATTCAGCCTGGATGTCATCTTATTACTCATCCTATTCACAAGCCAGTCACCAATGACGATTGTTCTTACCTCTCACATCTCCCTCCTTTTACATTCTTTACATACTGCTGAGGCCTCAGTGTGTTGCTTACATATTCTTTCCAGGAATTCTAAAACATTCTATTAACTGTCCTGCTTTCTTTTGTCCTCCTTATCTAATCCAACCTCCAAGTATTATGAAGGAGTCTTTTAAAAATTCAGGTCTGTTTATTTTAGCCCTGGCTTAAAATTCCCCCATTACAATAGCCCTGTGGTAAACTCCTTAGCATAACCTTCAGACCCAACACATTTTAGCTTTTCCTGGCCTAAGAAGCAGCTTCAATGAAATGATGAAAAGTAGAATCCAGGAGGTGATCATTTAAGGAATGAATGAAGACTGAGAAAGTAACAACAAAGTGTGCAAAATATGCTTTCAATAACTTGAGAAAGGTCAGAAGGAAAGGGATAAGAAGAGGACTGGAGTAGAGGAAAAGATTGTTTGTTTATGTGAGAAAGAGCTAGGCTTGCATGTGCTTACACATGTTTAGGAGAGAATAGCTGAAGCTGCCAGAAAGGGTCTGATTAAGGAAACCACATCTTTGGCAAGTAGAGAGGGAAAGGAGTCTACACAATACATTAAGATATCTTGCAAAAGAGGAGAGACATGTCATGAAGCTACATTTGGACTTCCCAGTGTCATTTTAGTAAGCAGCCATATTTAAAGAAAGTTACTATAAAATGTCTTCAGAAACTATTGTCCTCACTGAAATACAAAACAAAGTTTGGGAAATTCTAGCAGGTTATATTTATGGTAAAAGAATTTCCTGAATTAGGCATGGGACTACTCTGTCACACTGCCTAGGTTCAAACTATGGAATTGCCATTTCATATCTGCATGAACTTGCCTTATCTAACTAATCTGTGAAATGGAAATAATAAAAGTATCTGCCTCATAGGGTTATAAATTAGATGATGTGTGAAGTGCTTTTAGCATGGTGCCTGCACCAAATATGTCCTAAATAAATGTTGCCATTAGCTATAATATTGGAAACGAACAGGTTGAAAAAATCTGCATTAAGATGACCGTTCATTTCCATTTTATTCAATAAAATGAACCGAAGAATGAAAATAGAAATACATAAAGCTCTGGAGGCCAACAAAGTTGGAGGTTTTGAAGAAGCCTGTATATTTTCCAGGAAATCTTTATTGCATACCTACCATGAGATAAGTAATGCGCTAGGAATTGAGCATCTGTAGGGCAATAAATAAAACATACACAGATTCTGTCCTCATAAAGCATACAGAATACAGAAAGAGATATTAAAGAATCACACAATATAAAATTATATTTTTGATATGAGCTGCGTAGAGAAAATACAAGATACATAGAATCTGTTTCCTAGTGAGACCTAATTTAGATTGAGGGGACCGATAAAAGCCTCCCTGAGAAAGTGACATTTAAGGAGCCCTATAGACAAGGTAGGGATTAGAAGGGAATGGGGAATTGAGAATATTCCAGGTATGCCATAATGTGGTCCAGGATGTGGTAGTTGGCCATGGTAATGGAAACAGAGATGAAATTAATAAAGTCTTGTTAATTCTTCCTCCGAGACTCAGTGATTCTCATTATATTAGGCATAGGTATAGTAAAGAGCTGATAATAGGACTAACGTGTCTAGTTATGTATGGTTCCACTGAGATAAAGAAAAATAAAAGATAATGAGTTAGGGTTTTGATCTTAGTGTTTTAGGTTTGAGGGGTGTTTTGGGTGTGGGATGAAAAACTTGGATTTGAGTGTATTGAAATTGATAAACTCAAGGGAATTATGGGTCTGTGCCGGAGGACATAAAGGAGAAAGAACTGGCATTTCCAAGGCTCGCTATGTTCCAGACCCAAGATAGAAGCTGCACATGTATTTTCTTATTTCTTACTTAACCTAATACTCTGCAGAGGAGTAGGGAGTTCTGGAGGAGCAAATGTGAAGAACTGATCAAAGAGAGAGAAGGATAACCAAAATAAAATGATAGTGTGGAAGGAATCCAAAAAATAAATCTTAAGAATAAGAAAATGGTCAAAAAGTACTGATCGTTTTACAAATACTTTGTATTGTTTTATTTTTTCTCACATATGCAATCAATGAAATTCCAGCCTCTAGTTGGTAACAGTTGTGAAATTCATCCGTGTATATGTTTCTTCATTTATCCAATAATCATTAATGTGCAACGCTATGTTCCAGTACTGTAACAATCCCTGGCACAAACCAGTAGTAAAACTCCCAGCTCTCATGGATCTCACAGTTTAGTAGGGAGAAACGGACAATGACAGATAAACAAATGAATACATAATATGTCAGATGGTGACAAGTGTAATGGAGAAAATACAACAAGCTTAGGAGAATAAAAATTACTAGACCAGTGGTCAGGGAACACCTGCCTGTTTAATGGCATTTGGGCAAACACCTAAAAAAGTGAGGGAATGAATGATGTGGCTATCCGGGGGAAGAACATTCCATTCAGAATGAACAGAAAGTGCAAAGACCCTGAAATAGCAAAGTCCTTGGCAGGAAACCAGTGATGCTTTTAGGAAGGAAGACTGATATGAACTGGCGTATTTTTGCAAAGGATCTTTCTGGCTGCAGTGTTGATACGGTATGCTAGAGAGGCAAGGGCAGAAACAAGGAGACCAGTTAGAAGCTATTTTAACAATCAAGGCAAGAGATTGGCAGGAGGGAGAATGTATACTGGATAATGTCAGAAGGCTTCCACTCCATTGTTTTAAATGAAAAGATGTGTGTGAAAGTATTATACACAGCACAGTTCTATTCAAATGCTGGGAGCCACAGTTATTGTCATTTTTATACAAATCCCTGCCCTTTTTCCCATTATTTCAGACCCCATCTGGATGATGTGGCTGTGTGTTTTTTTCAGTCCACATTGATATTAACAGCCACGTCCCCTTTAAGAGTCATTTTCTCTCTGCACATGCATCAGACATTGCTTCCTGTCCTTTTATTGTGGTTGTTGTTGCTGTTTTTTAGCACACATCCAGGCACGCCACGTATTTGCTGCTACATGATTACTTCAGTATTTTCCCTAAAGTGTTTCTTCTTTCTTGACATACCATTTTTTCCTACTTCCCTTATTCCTGGAAGGCCTGGGTTATCTGTTTTCATGCTTAATATTTTCTCTGTCCACCCATCTGTTTATTTTAGCTTGTTTCTTCCCTCCTCTCTGCTGGCCTCTTTATAGATTCCTCTGTTCGATAGTTTAAACTCCATGACACTGCTTTGTTTATCCTCTCAGCTTCCACACTACATTATTACCCATCTGCTGTAGAAAGAGCCCCAGTGTCCCACAAAGTTAACTAAGCCCCTCTTGTCTGAACAAGTTTTTCAGTCATGCATTCAAGTTTCTAATCTACCCCTTCTTCCCTGGTTATGAATACAACAGTAATATTTCTAAGCAAGCCATGCTCAATAGATCTCATCTTTTGTTCTTTTTTCCTTTCAAATGCCTGCTATGACTTAATGGTCTATTTCTTCAGAGGTAGGCAATTTCAACATCAGTCAATCAGCAAGTATGTATTTAGTGTTTGCTATATGACCAGCAGTGTGCTAAGGACTGCGGGAGATTCAAAAAACAGGCGCGGCATGGTCCAAGGCTCGGGGATGTTTGCAGTCTCGATAGAGATGTAGCACTAACATATATTTATTATGCACTTGCTGCAATCCAGAAATTGCGCTAGAAACCAGGAATACAACGTGAATTTTAAAAAGAAAGACGTCTATCCTTATGGAGCTCATAGTCTAGCAAGGGAGAAAGACACATGTTAAAAATTATTTACAGTTCAATCAAATATGTACAAAATGCTCTGGGAAAACAGAAGAGTGAAAGGGATTAGTTCTGCCTTGGGTAATTGTGGAAAGCTTCACAGAGATTGTGATATTTAAAATGGAGTTTAATAAATTAGTGTTAATTAAGCAGAGAATTAATAATAAAAGCCAATATTTACTGAGTACTTACGAGGTTTCAAGCATTGCTACCTGCTTGCGAATTAGCTCATTTAATCCTCACAATAACCCTCCGTGCTATTATGGAGTAAGCAATTGATAAACAGAGAGGTTAAATAACTTTCCCAAGGTCACACAGCTAGGAAGATATCAAAGCCAAGATTTGATTCCAAAGGGTAGCTCTAAAACTTGGGCCCTTAAACATTGTCCTCTGCTGTCTCTCATGAAAAATATAAATAACAAAGAAAAGGAAGGTGATATTTCAAGCAAATCAGTATGTTTGCAAAGCACAGTGTTCAAACATACTTGTAATAACATGCAGCCATGGGACCATAAATCCAATACACAATTCCTGGGTCAAGCAGATAGTGACATCAAAATGGTAGACTCATTCTTTTACTCAATCAGAATTCATAGAAAGCACAGAACTGAGAAGCAATAATGAGGAAAATAACTAGGTTTTATAAATCAGTATTAATAACATAATATAAAAAAGCAATGGGGTCAACTGATTAAACTGCCAAGAATTTCATCTGGACATCAAGTGTGGTTATGCCCAGTGTTACACGGTGACTAGGGGGTCCTTGAGAACTAGAAATCTTTGCTAGACAACATATATCCTGATTCTCCTAACTCCTTGAAAGTAAAAAAGAACATAGCCTCAGAGGCTCTTTGTCCTACCCCTGGGAATGATCTGGGGCCCTGGGGACAGCCTGGCATCTGCATGATTTCCTTTTTATGAACACCACATCTCGATTGCCAATTCATAATAGCATAGAATTCACCATGCATATTGCCATATTATGAAGCTACCGATTTCATAAAGGAAACAGAAAAAGATTCAAGAAGCTGTCAGAAGAAATACTGGAAGGCTGATGGGGAAGAATGAGATAAAAGAAGAGAAAGAGACCTGACCTCCGGCAATGAGTATAAAGATTTCCTTCTGAAAGATGAACAAGGACCTTCTGAAGAAGCTCCTGACATGTTCTACAGGTTCACCTGTGCTAGAGAAAAGAAACCAGACAATGCCTCCTACAGGAGGCACTTTTGTTTCCTCGCTGAGAGAACTGAAGTGACAGTGTGCACATTTGGCCCAGTTAAATGAGAAACGTGCTTTATTCCCAGGCAGCATATAACAGAGACTTGAGAGTCTGCCAAGACTTATAAAGTACCCCGAATGCTTTCCACTTCTGTTGATATATATAAGAATGAATTCTCATTCTCTTTATGAAGCCAGGAATGTATTTCTAATGTCTTTGAATTTCTGGGTAGGAAAATGAATGGTTTAGGGGCACTAGTGATGTTTTCATCTCTTCTTCCTGCTGCTTCTAGTAAGAGATGGACTGCATCTCATAAGACTGGCAAGACAGTGTTGGCAGGACACCAGTGAGCCTGATCGAGTGCTTTATTATTTCAATTGAATTGTGAAAGGAAGGAGAGGAGTACTCAGATAAAACTGTAAGACCATATTAGATACCATGGAGCATAAAGAGGAGGGAACACAAAGAAAAATAGTGGAGGACTTGCCCAGCAATTTCCAGAAGATACCAGAAAAATGGGCTGGGAACAACATTAATATTCTCAATTGTCTCTATACCAACAAATAGCAGATGAAAATTATCAAACTGAATTTTAAAAAACAAACAGAATATGGTAAAATAATTCCTTAAGTCTTATGGGGACTTGTAGAAATGTGATTCCTGATCAGAATATGCCGTGGAAAGGTGTATCTTGTTTGGAATAAAGGGGTCTGTTGGAAAGTCTGGGAGAGAAGCAGTCTCTATCAGAAAGGTACACACACGCATGGAAATCCACAAACCTGAGAGTGGAGTATGGAGGAAGCAGCTGCAGGAGAGTGAAACAAAAGACAAACAGAAATGTTTCCCTGGGACTGCATCAAAGACCTTGTAACCAGATGGTTAATTGGGATAGAGAAGACAAGAGGAGCGATGAAAGCCTTTGCAGGCTTCAGACGGAAATCTCCCTCCACTCAACGCAAAACATCGGAAAAATTATTGAATTACCTTGTTGGAAATTTAATCTCACAAAAGAGAGAGAAGCCATGAGGGTACTTGCTGCTTTGGCTTACTTCTGGCTACAAAAGTCTGTTGGAAGAAAATGGTAGCTAAAGGAATCTTGAGGGAAAGCAACCATCCCACGTTAACTTAGAGTTCATTAGGCCAACGAAAGGAAGTCTGAGCTTAGAAATACAGGTATCCCACCTTTAGTAAATCTAATTTCAGGAAGTTGAGAGGAAACAGCAACTCTAACCTGAAGATGGATCGGGAAAAATGAAAAGCTGACAAGTACAAGTTTGATGACATAATCACTATGTTTCCTAAGAAGTGAGAAAAAGGCTTTGCATTTAGGTAACTCAGTGTTTGGTGCTCATATGAGAAAAGACAGATCACATTACCAATGATGAAAATAAAAGGGTGGCATCAAGATTTAAGGATGGGTCAGGAGTGCTGCAGTCTCAAATGATCTGAGTTTGGAGAAAATATTAGGGAAAAAAGGCACATATTTTGTCTTTTAAAGGTAAATAAGAGAAAATAGACCTACCACTTAGAGCAGGTGGTATACACTGTTAAATTATAATTAGAGAGAACTGTTTCACTCCTGTTATCTTTCTAGAATCCCATAAAGAACGTTCTTAGAACTGAAAAGAGTAGAGAAAATATAATTGAGAGTTAAAACCTAAGATACCTAAGGACATTGTAAAAATACACTTACCTTCATTAAATAAAATTAAATCCAAAGTGTCGTGCAAGAGATTAATACTTTAAAGCCTGAGCTCATCCAAGATAGAAAAAATACAGTGATCACGGCCACAGATATGTACTGAACCAACTTTGTTCTCAGCCAATCCTTACCCATCTGATTCTCTCACTAATAATTTTCCTCTCACTCAACCCTCTCTCACAACTTCAAGTCCAAAATTCTCACTTGCTTCTATTTCATCTCTTGATTTACTTGCTTCTCTCACCCTCCCTGGCCAATCTACTACTTCATTTTCTGGATCATACTTTGTTTCTGCCCTCTACTCTCAACATATTCAAGCTGAGTCCTTAGTTATTAGAGTTCTACCAAATTTAACATCAAGATGTCCTTTTCTTACTGTACAGTACCCCTATCTGCCTTCTGCTAAGAGGGTACATGTAGGCTATCCAGAATAAGGTGCCTGCTATATTTTTTAAGTGCTTTTGTAAGAGATCATTATACCACACTGATGAAAAGTAAATGTTGCTCCAGGTTCTTTACCAAAGAAAAAGGTGGATGTGATAGAGGTAGTAGGGAAAAGATGGAAACAGACCAGAAAGATTGATATCTAACCCCAAAGGAATCCTACAAAGGTCATTCAGCTTTTGACTCGGGAGCATTAGTAAAGGAAGAAGTTAAAAATCAGCAAAAATTTGCTAAGAGCAAACCAAATTTTCTCATTTTCTGTTTTGAAAGATTTACTAGGCAAGAAGTGAATAAAGCATAAAAAGATATGACATTGGTAATGGTACAGATAAGAAAATAGTGAAATGATTAAATAGCTACATCCAAATAATTTAAATATTGAATGTTTTTAGGTTAGAAGTCATAGTGATTGCCCACAGCATGCTATCCTGGGTCCTGGTTTTTGAAGGACACTTATCTGCAGGAATTGTAGTAAGTGAAGATGGTTCTGAATTACAATGGTTCATCTTAGGAGGTTTTTTATTTTTTTTAATTTATGATAGTATGAGAGCCATAGGCATGCAGCAGAAAGTGATATGATATGTGCTAATCAAATGTGAAGACTTGAAGCTAGAAAGAACAGTTATCATGCCACATAATCACAATTTGAAAATCCTTCAATCAACTATTAAAAATAGGCCGCAATTAATAAATTCATATTAGTCATAATAAATTCAGAATGAAACATCAGGGACAGAATCAGGGCTCTGTAGTTCCTCACTCTTTGGCCTTACACTTTATATCAAACAGAAACATTGACTGGTCTATTTAAAAAAAAAAAAAACAAAAAAAACCAGGCTGGGTGCAGTGGCTCACACTTGTAATCCCAGCACTTTGGAAGGCCAAGGCAGAAATAGAACAAGAATCTCGTTCTCTCTCCCTCTTTCTCTTCCTCTTTCTTTCTCTCTTACATTCTTTTTCTTTCTTTCTTTCACTCTCACTTTCTTTCCTTTTTCTTTCTTTCAAATAAAAATAAAAATAAAAAAATAAAAATAAAAGTGTCTTTCAGTTATAAAACCCTCAATTTTTCCAACCAAAGTTTTACATTAAACTCTTATACTGCACAGACTTATGACAGAGAAGAAGAGAAGAGGGGTCCTGAACCTTCCCTATACAGCCTCTTTGCTTTCCTCTTCTCAGCGGATCCATCAATTTGAAAACCACCACCTTAAATCATGCCTAACATTTTGGACTTTTAGACTTTATGCCTTGAATGCATTGAGCCCTGTCTCCTCCTTACAAACCCGCTATTTCTGTGTCTCACAAGAAAAAAAATCTCAGGCTAAAATCCACAATAACTTGCTAAATGTATTGAATGCAGCCCTTAGTGGCATCTAGTAATAGTGAGAAAAGAAATAAATTGGTCTTATTAAGAATGTAGACTATTGCAAATTGTTGCTAAAAAGGATAGAAACATCTAGATCAGGAGACAAATCTAGAATTTGTGTCCTAACTACAGGGCGTGGTTTGTTGAGGAAGAAGGAGCTGGCCTTTATTAAGCACTGCCCTCCCTAGGCACAATTCTGGGACTCTGCAAGATCCTTATTTATTTTTTACCATAACCTGTGGGTGGCCTACAGTCCTCCTGGCCCCACTTCCACCAGCTTCCCCTGACAATGAATGCCCAGAAACAGATCTCATTCAAGGGGAAAAGTTGTATCATTTGGAGACAAATTTTATTTTATTTTTTAAGTGCTTAACGCTTCACTTGCTGAAGCTTGTGCAGAAAAACAGCCTTTACAGCTACTTGCCTGCAAAAATGAATCTTGCCATAGAATATTATCTTCTCATCCTTTCTGCCATATGTTCAAGCAATCTGTGTTTCAGTCTATATTAATACACTGAGTCAGAGGCAGTGGGGTTCAGTGGGCTAAGCAACAGCCTGGAAAATTGAGGGGTGTGAGTTCTAATTCTGTCCTTTCCCCTAGCTTGCTGGCTGACCTTCAGGGAAATTATATCAACCTCCATTTTCTCCTCACTTCTCACATAGGATTTGTAATGTCTGAGCAAATTAAAGAAAAATACTAATAGCATTGGCACAGAATTTCATAAACATCTTTGAAACTTTTACAATTCAAAACCTCTACTTAAAAACACAGTTGTAAGGCCGTCAAAGACCCTTAAATTAATTATCTTTACCCTATAGTCATTTGTAATCTAGTTGGAAAATTAAGCATATATTTGGAAAATTGGTCAAAATTAGTATCTCAAGATAGGCACTCTGCAACCCCTATAACAATGTTTTTATGCGACACCTCAAGTCCTTCCTAAAATGAGCCTGACTATGTGCGTATGAATAGGTTTTTAAAATGTAAATATGTTCATCTAAAAAATAAAACAGGCCCAGAACTAGTTATGACTACATTCCTGACAAGAGTGGGATTTTTTATATCTCCTTTCATTCAGGGCCAGAAAACCTTCAAACCTCTCTTACTCCACTCCTGGGAAACCTGAGCAGCAAACACCTGGAAATGTTGGATAAAAGATAGAGGTGACACAGAGATAGTAGACAAAAAGCCTCTTCAACAAGGTGATAACTCAGTTACAGTTGGAAATGATATGGTTTGAGGGAAGCATGTTTTTGAAAGCTCTTCTGGATAAGTGGGTCACCATGTCTTCAAAAGAAAGGTACAAAATGGTCTTGCTCTATACACTAAAAATACAATAATGGTACCAGGGCTTTGAGATGGAAACAAGAGAATCATTACATTCATTGAAATTATACCATGCAGGCATTTGAGGCTGATGTGGAAGATACAAATTTCCTAGCTTAAAACATACAATGGTGACATACTTGTCATAGATAACAATACTGATGAATTAACTGTTGTCCTAATGTCCCTTTGAGGATCATATGGTTCCAATAGGTTGCCACAGCTGTATCAGGGGTTAGGTCTTCCCAAATAAGGGATTAAAATAAAAATTAGGTGACAGGGCCTCAGGCTGCTCAGGATGAAGTTTGGGGCAAGGACAGTATTGAAAGACATCATTAAATATTAGTGTATGGCCACAAAGTGCTTATAAAAGTTTCCTAAACAAACAGGCTCTGCTTATCAACATGAGTCATCCGTGTAGTGACTGAAGCTGTTGGAGATGGATGTGGTATAAAAGGGACTTCTACATCTATAATCAGTGGAGCTTCCTGAGTATCTGATATGCGTTTTGACCTCTACGGATACTTCATTTCTTCAATGAAAATGCCAGGATTCTCATGCCTATCATGGGTATTTTTACTACATAAATTATTCAGTTAATTTGAGTTAAACTCTTCTAAGATATTCACAAAGAAGAGGAGAACTAGAATCAGAGTACTCTCATTAAAAATCAGACAAATATAAAAGTTGGAGGTATTAGTTTTGACCATAAATTATTGTTGAGGGTATACTAAATGGGTCTTCATAAAAAGTCAAAGAAAAGCTAGCTTTCAGGTTCTAGAAGGCTTCTGGCACCTGAAAAATATTGGAATGACTTCTTTAAGAAGCCTGTAAGGGGAGATTAGGGCTGAAGAGATGAAGATCCTAAATCCAAGAAACCCTTGAACATCCTTAATGTACTAGGTTATATACAATAAATCATCATTTAAGGTTGTTGATATTGAGGACTTTTGATATGCTGATATCTCTTATTGGGAAATAGTAAGAATCATAAAGTTTTAACTATATAAGATTCCAATTTTTTCTCTCCTTTGTTGCCTTTTGAAGTTTTATCTTGAAAACGAACTGGCATAAACCTAAATCCAAATATTTAGTGAATTATATTCTGGGTAATAAGTACACACTTGTCTCAACTCTCAGGGAGAATATCTTTAGAACACAAGTGTCTTCTACCAAAGAATAGTTTGAACTAAGAATAGAAGTGGACAACCAACTGGATGTTGAGAGTGAATTGAAGTCCATGGTGCAGAAAGAGTGGAATTAATAGTGTAGATTCTCAGTTGTGTCAATCTACCAAGTCAGAGTTTTTCTCTTCTATGGGGATTAAGGTCACTGAAAAGTGACTAGAGGGACTACAATTGGAACTTCTCTCTTTTAGAATTGTTTGGTCAAAATTATACATGGCTGCTCATTCCTGAATGGGAGGCCTACAAGATCAGATCTGTCCTGCAGAACTCTGTATGTGTACGTTCAGGTCCCAACCTGATAACCTCAGATACCATAGTGCTTTCCCAGTCTTCCCCTCTGGTCAGACTCTAAGTTCCTTTATAGCTATATGTAGATAATAATCATGGGAGAGGTCACAGCTCTTTCTAAAAGATATCAAAAAGAATAGTATGTCTCTAGGTGAAGTTTTGGGCAAAGATGTCAATCATGGTAGCCTACATTTGAACTGAGTCACGTTTTGAACTGGTAAGCCTCTTCTATGGCTCAGTTTAACTTTTTATCCTTGGCAGTAGCTTGAATTTTCTATAAAAACTCTTTTACGAAAAATGCCTGATGCTGGCCTAATGAGCGCTTTGGGAGTTTATTCACAGGACTTCACTCCTTTTATCTGCCCAAATTTTTAAGTGAGAGATACCACTGACCTTCTCAGGACCAATAGCATTCATGTCAGAGATTTCTGTTGGAGGCAACTAAAGACTTATGAGCTCCCTGCCCAGCTAGGCAGGTAGGGTGTAGGTACCGTAAGAATAGCAACCAGAGAGGCTTTCTTTTGCTGCTGTCTATTAAAAGTACCTGGGTAATTCTGACTAAATGTTTTATCTGATAACACACAGGGGCAGACACACACAATTACCTGATGGGCTAGCAGACCCTTCTTTACCCATCAGCAGTTAATACAATGACTTGTTTAAACACCTGTCTCTTACATCCAGTTACAAGTTCCCTAAGAACAAGTACCATGCTGATTTTGTTTACGGTTATATCCCTAGCACTTAATACGGTGTCTAGCATAGTGTCTAGCACGGTCAGTAGGTGCTTAATAAATATGTGGAAAGGAATGAATGAAGTCCAATACCACCACTACTTTCATGGGATGTGAACATGGGCTGCTGGAATATTTTAGTAAAAAAAACTATCAGGACTAAACCAGGAGCAAGGGCAAAATAAATTATAATTCTAGAGAAATAAACCAGAAAAATCCTATTTAAGATGTAAGAATTGAGCATGAGGTTTAGGTTTACCAACAAATTACAAATAAAATATCAAAAACATTAAGAAGAAAACAGGTGGAAAGGTGATGTCAAATTCAATACAGAAAGCCTGGCAAAAATTACCTAAGACTAAGGGGACCCATGGGCTTAGGAACCCACAGAAGTCAATCTGGCAACAGGATCTGGTGCATTGAAAAATACGTAATTGTGGAGCTATTTTAAAAGCCTCAGCCGATATCTTTCTAATTAAAAACTACCAGAAAGGTGTCATCTAATAACTGCTAGGCTCTAGAGAGAGAATGCCTTTTCTTTGCCAGCAGTCTTAAAATCATATGTTTGGTTAAAAACACATTGCCCTTTTATTCTAATCTATATTCGGCCCCAACATTGAAAGAGCTTGGCTTTAGTACAAACAAATGCTGTATCTCAGTGCAGCAGCTGATGTGTCAAAGAGGAATGTATCAGACTCTTGTACTTTTTCTGTCTTTATTTACCATGTCCATTTCAACTTCTCTAGATTCTAGCTGAAAAAGTCCCTTCAAATCCAGAACTTAATTTTTCTTGCTGCTCATGATAGTATCCCTGTACTGAAAGGGATACTGAGAACTGAAAGGTCAGAATGAACCAACCATGGAAAGAACTGAGCAAAGAGCATTCCAGGCAGAGGGATCAAGAGGACCAAACGGGTCCTAAAGCAGGAAATGACTAAAGAAATGGAAACCAGGACAGTGAGGGGACTCCCTCTTATTAAAAAAAAATGACTTTGGAGAAGTAGGCAGAAGTCTATCTAGAGGAGTAGATGGGTCACTTTCATCTCATCAGATGATCTCACAGAGCTAAGTGCATGAATGGCTAAGGGTGGAGATATGGAGGTAGGGCCTCTCCTTCAACAAATAGAACCCAGTGTAAGCTGTCCACAGTAAAACTGTGCCCCTAGGCTGGCCGTCCATAGAAGCCCATATGCCAGAGATGAATGAAGGAAAGTCGCAGACATTCCAAATAAGTAAAAAAAAAAACCTTCAACAAATATTCATCAAGAATCTTTTTTTTTTTTTTTTTGATATGGAGTCTCACTAAATAAACATGCTGGAGTGCAGTGGCGCAATCTTGGCTCACTACAACCTCCATCTTCCAGGTTTAAGCAATTCTTCTGCCTCAGCCTCCTGAGTAGCGGGGACTACAGGCATGCACGACCATGCCCAGCTAATTTTTGTATGTTTTAATAGAGACGAGGTTTCACCATGTTGGCCAGGATGGTTTCTATCTCTTGACCTCTTGATCCACCCTCCTCAGCCTCTCAAAGTGCTGAGATTACAGGCGTGAGCGACTGCACCCAGCCTCATCAAGTATCTTATGGATATAACATAACAACTGGGAATCAGGATGAGTGGGAAAGAAGGCAGAAAATAAACAGTTAAAAAGCAAATAAACAAGATACTCATATCATATGTGATACAAAAAACTTAAAATTACTAGGAGGTTATAAGAGGCAGTCAAGAGTGCAGGGGCGTTTGTTTTAGCTAAGGAGGACAAGGATGGCCTCTTACAGGAGACATTTGACCTGATAACTGAAAGGTAAGAATGAACCAACCATAGAAAGATCTGAGCAAAAAGCATTCCATACAGAGGGATCAAGAGGACCAAAGGGGTCCTAAAGGAGGAAATGAAAAATGGAAACCAGGACAATGTGATTACAGCACAGTGAGAAGACTCCCTCTTATAAAAAAGACTGGAGAAGTAGGCAGAAGCCAGACTTTGCAGGGTAGAAGAATGTAGAAAAAGTAAGGAATTTTGCATATTTCAAGGTCTTGTTATGTTATTAGGATTCCTTAAAACCTTGCCCTTTTAATTTCCAAGTTTTCTTCAGCTCACGTTTATGGTAGAATCTCTCCTGCTCACCAGCATTTTGCTCAGTGAATCACTGAGCAAAAATGTTACCCTGATGAGGGAAAAGTTTGGGGAAGAGAAAGCATGACAGCAGATAATATTGCAGAAAACCCCAAACTGCTGATCTACAAGGAATTTTTGACTTATTTTAGATGTGTGTGTGTGTGTGTACCCACACTATATTTTGTTTCATCCTATTAAATTTGTTTCTCTAATCAGTTTTGCTATCATTGGTCTGATTCTACTACATACACACACTCATGACTAGGATATGTAGAAAATGGCTCAAAATGAGAATTTGCCTTGGAAAATCACCTAAATAATCAATGCTGGTTACATTTTAACAGCAAAAATAAAATTTAAAAATAGGTGTACATGTGGAAGAAATGTGCAGCAATTGGACGAGGAGTTCTGAGATGCAGACACAAAGGAGACACCCCATGGCCATCTCTTCTTGATGAGGAGGTTGCGGAGGTGCAGCGGCTGAGAAGCAACTCTAAATCAGACTGAAAAATGTTCAAGCCTCAGTTCTACCACTACCTCTTATGACTTTGAGCCAATTATTTCCTCATCTGTAACATGGAATTAACGTTGCCTTTGCATAGTGTTTTGGACAAGGTTAAATGAAATAATAAAACACTTTATAAAGAAACAGTATACAATAAGCATTCAGTAATTGTTTTTACTATTACAATAAGTTTTCTTATAGCTTGAACTGATTTTTTCTGTTGTTCTTTACTTTTACATATGTTGATGTCACTTTATCTACTTCCCAAATGTTTTCTGCAAGATATCAGGCCCTATACAAGCTTATTGAGCCCAAGAGAACTTCTTGTTTTTTCATTTCAACAGTTATTGGGGAACAGATGGCTTTTGGTTACATGGAAAAGTTCTTCAGTAGTGATTTCTGAGATTTTGGTGCACCCATTACCTGAGAAGTGTACACTATGTAGTCTTTTATCCTTCACCTTCCTCCCACCATTCCTCCTGAATCCCCAAAGTTTATTTAGTGAAATAGGTATTCTTATACCTTCATGTCCTCATAGCTTAGCTACCACTTATGAGTGAGAACATATGATATTTGGTTTTCCATTCCTGAGTTACTTCACGTAGAATAAGTCTCTAACTCCATCCAGGTTGCTACAAATGCCATTATTTCATTTGTTTTTATGGCTGAGTAGTAGTCCATAGTGTTTGTATACAACATTTTATTTATTCACTTGTTGGTTGATAGGCATTTAAGCTGGTTCCATATTTTTGCCATTGTATATTGTGCTGCTACAAACATGCATGTGCAAGTGTCTTTTTCAGATAATGACTTCTTTTCCTCTGGGTAGATATCCAATAGTGAGATAGATGGGTCACATGGTACTTCTATTTTTAGTTCTTCAAGGAATCTTTATACTGTTTTTTATAGTGGTTGTACTAGTCTACATTTCCGCCAGCAGTGTGAAAGTGTTCCCTTTTCACCACATTCATACCAACATCTATTACTGTTTGATTTTTAAATTATGGCCGTTCTTGCAGGAGTAAGGTGATATCTCACTCTGGTTTTAGTTGGCATTTCCCTGATAATTAGTGACGTTGAGCATTTTTTCATCTTTGTTGGCCATGTTTATCTTCTTGAGAATTGTCTATTCATGTCCTTGCCCACTGTATTAGTCAGGGTCTCTAGAGGAATACAACTAATAGGATATGTGTGTGTGTGTGTGTGTGTGTGTGTGTGTGTGTGTGTGTGAGTGTCTATATATATCTATATCTATAGATAGATATAGTCTATATCGATATAGACTATATCTATAGATATAGACTATATAGACTGTTTATATCTATAGATATATCTATAGATATAGATATATATAGATACACATATATATACACACACATATATATAGGACTTTATTAAGGAGTATTGACTCACACTGTCAATACTTTATTAAGGAGTATTGGCATAGATAGATACATAGATATGACTTTATTAAGGAGTATTGACTCACACTGTCACAAGGTGAGGTCCCACAGTAGGCCATCTGCAAGCAAGGAAGCCAGTCCAAGTCTCAAAGCTGAAGAACCTGGAGTCCAATCTTTGAGTGCAGGAAGCATGCAGCACAGGAGAAACATGTAGGCCAGAAGACTAAACCAGTCTAGTCTTCTGATATTCCTCTGCCTGCTTTCATTCTGGCTGCACTGGCAGCTGATTAGATTGTGCCCACCCAGATTGAGGGTGGATCTGCCTTTCCCTGTGCACTGACTCAAACATTAATCTCCTTTGGCAATACCCTCACAGACACATCAGGATCAATACTTTGCATCCTTCAATCCAATCAAATTGACCCTCAGTATCAACCATCACACCCACTTCTGATGGGACTATTTTTTTTTTTCTTGCTGATTTGTTTGTGTTCCTTGTAGATGCTGTTTATTAGTCCTTTGTCAGATGCATAGTTTCTGAATATTTTCTCCCATACTGTGGGTTGGCTGTTTACTCTGCTATTTCTTTAGCTGTGCAGAAGCTTTTTAGTTTAATTGGGTGCCATCTATTTTTGGTTTCATTGCATTTGCTTTTGTGGTCTTGGTTATGAACTCTTTGCCTAAGCCAATGTCTAGAAGAGTTTTTCCAAAGTTATCTTCTGAAGATTTTATGGATTCAGGTATTAAAGTCTTTGATCCATCTTCAGTTGATTTTTGTGTAAGTTAAGAAATGGGGTCCAGTTTCATTATTCATAATGTGGCTTGCCAATTATACCAGCACCATTTGTTGAACAAGATGTCCTTTCCTACATTATATTTTTGTTTGCTTTGTCAAAGATCATTTGGCTGTAGAGTATCTGGCTTTATTTGGCTGTAAATATTCTCTTGGGTTTTTTATTGTATTCCATTGGTGTACATGCCTGTTTTTATACCAGAATCATGCTGTTTTGGTAACTATAGCCTTGTAGTATAGATTGAAGTTGGGCAATGTAATGCTTCCAGACTTTTTTTGTTTTGCTAAGACTTCTTTGGTTATGTGGGCCCTTTTTGGTTCCATGTGAATTTTAAGATTTTTTTTTCCTAGTTCTGTGAAGAACGATGATATTTTGATAGAAATTGCTCTTAATCTATATATTGCTTTTGGCAGTATGGTCATTTTCACAATATTGATTCTACCCAATGATGAGCATGGGGCATATTTCCATTCATTTGTGTTATAAATGATTTCTTTTAGCAATGTTTTGTAGTTTTCCTTGTACAGATCTTCCACCTTTTTGATTGGATGTATTTCTAAGTATTTATTTTTGCAGCTGTTGTAAAAAAGATTGAGTTTTTGATTTAATTTTCAGCTTGGTGGTTGTTGGTGTATAGCAGTGCTACTGATTTGTGTACGTTGATTTTTGTATCCTGAGATTGACTGATTTCATTTATCATATATAGGAGGCTTTTGGATGAGTCTTTAGGGTTTTATAGATATATGATTATATCATCAGTTTGATCATGCTCCAGTTTGACTTCCTCTTTACTGATTTGGATGTCCTTTCTCTTGTTTGAATGTGCTGGCTAGGACTTCCAGTACTATGTTGAATAGAAGTGGTGAAAGTGGGTGTCCTTGTCTTGTTCCAGTTCTCAGGGGGAATGCTTTACACTTTTCCCTATTTGGTATAATGTTGGCTGTGGGTGTATCATAGATAGCTTTTATTACCTTGATGTATGTCCCTTCTAGGCCAATTTTGCTAAGGGTTTGTATCATAAAGTGATGCTGGATTTTGTCAAATTCTTTTTCTGCATCTATTGAAATGATCATATGATTTTTGTTTTAAATTGTTTATGTGATATATCACATTTATTGACTTGCATATGTTAATCTCTTCCTGCATCCTTCTTATAAAACCCACCTGATCACGGTGTATTGTCTTTTTGATATGCTGTTGGATTCGGTAGTATTTTGTTGAGAATTTTTACAACTATGTTCATCGGGCATACTGGTCTGCAGTTTACTTTGTCATGTTCTTTCCTGGTTTAAGTATTAGGGTGATATTGGCTTCTTAGATTATTTATGGAGGATTACTTCTTTTTCTACCTTTTGGAATAGTTTCAATAAGATTAGTACTAATTCTTCTTTGAATATCTGATAGAGAATTCAGCTGTGTATCCATCTGGTCCTAGACTTTTTTCTTGTTGGCAATTTTTATTACTGTTTCAATCTCACTACTTGTTATTGGTCTGTTCAGAGTTTCTATTTCTTCCTGAGTTAATCTAGGAGGGCCTTTAATCTAGGAGGGCCATATATTTCCAGGAATTTATCCATCCTCTAGATTTTCTAGTTTGTGTGCATAAAGGTGTTCATAGTATCCTTGAATGATCTTTTGTATTTCTGCAGTATATGTTGTAATATCTCCCATTTCATTTCTATTCGAGATTATTTGGATCTTTTCTTTTCTTGGTTAATCTAATGGTCTATCAATTTTTTTATTTTTTTTTAAATTGCTTTTTATTTATTTTTGAGACAGGGTCTTGCTCTGTTACCCAAGCTGCAGTGCAGTGACCTGATCTTGGCACACTGCAACCTCCACCTTCTGAATTCAAGCAATTTTCATGCCTCAGCCACCTGAGTAGCTAGGATTCCAGGCATGCACCACCATGTCTGGCTAATTTTTGTAATTTTTGTAGAGCCAGGTTTTTGCCATCTTGGCCAGGCTGGTCTCAAACTCCTGGCCTTAGGTAATCTGCCTGCCTTGGCCTCCCAAAGTGCTGGGATTACAGGAATGCAACACCATGCCTGGCTAATTTTGCTATTTTTTGTAGAGATGGGGTTTTGCCATGTTGGCCAGGCTGGTCTGGTCTTGAACTCCTGTCCTCAAGTAATCCGCCTGCCTCAGCCTCCCAAAGTCCTGGGATTACAGGGTGAGTCACCAATCCCTGGCCTTCATTTATCCTTTGTATTGGTATTTTGTTGTTTTAATTTTATTTAATTCAACTCTGATCTTTGTTATTTCTTTTCTTCTGCTGGATTTGAGTTCGGTTTGTTCTTGTTTCTCTAGTACTTTGAGGCGTTATGTCATATTGTGCTTTTTCAGACTTTTTGATGTAGGCATTTAATACTATGTACTTCCCTTTTAGCACTGTTTTTGCTGTATCGCACAGGCTTTGAGAAGTTGTGTCACTATTATTGTTCAATTAAAAGAATTTTTAAATTTCTATCTTGATTTCATTGTTGACTTAAAGATCATTCAGGAGCAGATTATTTAATTTCTATATATTTATATGGTTTTGAGGGTTCCTTTTGGAGTTAATTTCCAGTTTTATTCCACTGTGGTCTGAGAGGATACTTGATATGATTTCAATTTTCTTAAATGTATTGACACTTGTTTTCTGATCTGTCATATGGTCTATCTTGGAGAATGTTCCATGTACTGATGAAAATAAGGTATATTCTATAGTTGTTGGGTAGAATGTTCTATAAATCAGGACTTCTTAAATAAGCAAGGAAGAAAGGAGTCAGAAATGAACCAGAAACCAAATAAATGAAATCTTAATTTAGTAAAATCATGTCTTTGACATATGATTTGTTATTTATGAGGATAAGTGTATCTGGAAATTCACATCATTTCAACTAGGGCATCTATATTATTAAGACGTGATTCAGAAGAGATTGAAATGTTACTGGACTTTACTATTTTGTCCGAAGATTTTCTTTATTTCACACTCTCACGCTAGGGTAAAAGCAATATCATCTTTCTGCGTAGCTCAGTCAAAGGTTCGACCTATACACAGATGTACTGTCTTTCCGAGTTTCTTAACATTCTCTCACATGTACAATTTTGAGACAGACCCCACAAAGTGGCCCTTCTGTCACCTAGCTACCTGCATGGAGGCGCTTAGGAAGCTGTTATACGACAAAAATGCACAGAAACACAGTCAGAAATATGTTACCCATGAGGCTGGTTCATTCAAGTTCATCTCTCTCTTACTCTTTCACCAGCTCATGCACAAACTTGTATCACATTTAATTTCAAGTTGGAGTCTTTCAGCATGGGTTATATAGCAATAATTTATAGATTATTTTTGTAAATGTTTTTATTGAATTATAATGTGCATATAACAGAAATTTAAAATCTTATAGTCTTGATCACTTTTTACAAAGTGAGCATACTAGTGTTACTACAACCCACGTCAACAAATAAAACATTGCCAGAAACCCAAATGTCTCCCTTGTGGTATCACTTCTCCCAATGTAACCACTTCATGAATTTTATTACCATAAATAGATTTTTCCTTTTTAATATAAATGGAATCCATAGTGTATACTCGTTCATGTTTGACATCTTTCACTTAGTGATGTGTGTATGATCCATGCACACCATCATGCCATCTGCAAATCATGGCAGTTTTACTCCTTCTGTTATAATTCTCCTAATTTTCATGATTTTTCTGGCCTTATTTCGTTATTTGAGAGTTTCAGTGTAATATTATTAGAAGGAATAGCAGATATCCTTGTCTTGTTTCTGATTTCAAAGGCAAAACTTTCAATATTTCATAATCAAATAAAATATTTACTGTAGACATTTGGCTAATTATCTCTATCAGATTGAGAAAATTCCTTTCTAAAATTCCTGGTTGTTACAAGTTTCTCTCATTAATGAGAGTTACATTTTACTAAATCCTTGTTTTGCATATGTAGAGAAGAATCATATTGTCTTCTTTATTCTGTTAATATGGTGAATTATATTGATTTTTTTTTTCAAATACTAAACCAACCTTGTGTTTCTTAGAAAAGAACCTAACTTGATTTGACATGTTACCACATATATATATAATTATACGTACATATATATCTAAACATATATGTTTGATGTGCTAATATTTTAGTGTCTACATTTATAAAGGAAATAGGCTTGTTATTTTACTGTTTATTTTATTTTCATTTTTTTGGCCAGGCTTTGTTATTGAGATTGTAGTGACCTAAAAAAAATGATTTTGGAAATGTTTCCCTTTTTTGGTATTCTCTGGAAGAGTTTTTGCTTCAGATTTTTATTCTTTGCTTAAATGTTTGCAAAAATTTTCCAATGAAGGGCTTGCAGTTTACTTTGTAGAAAGATCTTAATTATGCATTAAATTTTATAAATAGATATTGGGCTATTTAGAATTTCTGGTACTTCTTGTGCCAATTTTAGAAAATTGTTTTTCAAGGAATACATTATTTTCACTCAGGTTTTTTAATTTACTGGCACAAAATCTCTGTTTATATTATCTAGCCTTTTAGCAGCTGTTTTCTGCCTGGCTTCTTGGCATCTTGTCCTCACATAGACATCATGGAAACTGACATCTGCCTATAGGGAAAATTTCCTGTAGATCCCAAGATCACAGCCAAGCATGCCCTGGCTGCTTTGGTAACACTCCATTCCTTTTATTCTGTTAGTCTTTCTGTCTAACTCAAAGTTTCTATTCTTTGACCTACATTTCCTCAATACCCCCAACCTTACCCACTGAGCCCCTGGTAACCATCATTCTACTCTCTGCTTCTATGATTTCAACATTTTTACATTCCACACATAAGTGAGATCATACAGTATTGTAGGTTTAAAAAAAAAACAGCTTTTATAATTGTCCTCAGTGGAAGGGTTAATATAATACCAACCACTTTGTCATACCTAGAAATGGGAAGTCTGTTTATGGTATTAACTTTTATATTGAGTGTGATGCTTTGTTCAATCAAAACGTGTTAAATATGTAAGCAGAGTTTTCAAGGGATGTTCTATTTAAGAGTTTGACTTTAAAACAGTCTTTCTTTCAAACTCTTACTGTATTTTAAAACTTCAGATGAAAAGTACACTAACGTTGCCTTAACAGAGGATTTAACTGAACTGAGTAGGTAACAATGTCAATAAGAACTCAAAAGCAAAATTTGTTCATGATTTTCTATCTCTGAATAATTGAGAGGTGTCTAGTTGAGCAGAGTTCTAGTGACAGTACAGGGTCTATTAAATTGAAACTTCTTTGTAAAAGCTGTTAAAGGATTTTATTTCTTAAAGCTGAGGTCTGCTTTCCTTCAAAGTTTCCAGTCACATCAGAAAGGAAAAGTGGTTGGACACTAGGACCAGAAAAATTGATGACAAGATATTCTAAATGTCACTGGTCATTCTGTTTGTGTCAGCATGATGTAGTGAAAAGTACATTGCAGGAGTATGAAGGTGATCTGAAGCTGAGTTTGGTGCCCCTGAAGCTTCAAAGTTGTGTGACCTTTGGTATTTAGTTTCTCCTGCCTCTCATTTCTCACCCCTTTACAATATCAGAAGGCTTGTAAAGCCCAGAAACTCATATCACCACCCTCTGTCCTTCACATTGGAGATAGACTCATGATCCCAGGCTCCCATATGTGAATATGTAACTAGGACAAGTACCTAGTCCAAGCTCTGACCCAGATTAATCCTAGGAATGATTTCAGTTAATTACATTGCACAGATATTTTTGAGCACCTACCCTATGGGAAATATTTGATTTGTCTTTTGGGAATGTATGTGAGCCATAATTTGAAAGTTTATGTTGAATAGCAAAGTAAACAAAGCAAATATGGGAATGCATATGAGCCATAATTTGGAAGTTTATGTTGAATAGCCAAGATAACAAAGCAAATTACGTAAGAACCATGTGAGTTATATGGAAGGTACTGAGATTACTCACAGATGAAATTCATATCTGGTTGAAAGGATGTAAAGAAGAGGAAAGAAAAATTAAAATAAGCTTCCTAGAAAAAAACCATACTTAAGATCATCCTTGAAGCAACATATAAACTGTTGACAGGCAGATATGGGGAAGGAAGGGAATATACATAAACTATTTCAAATAACCTGAACAAATGCACAGTGGGAGGGAACATGGATGCAGCCGGTAGACTGGAGAGACGCACTATACCATAAAAGTTAAAGAGCTCTGGCTACAATGTTAGATATTCTTGGGTTTTAATTCTAGTTCAGCCACCTATAAGATATGTAACGTTCAACAGGATCTTAACTCATTGGGTCTCAATTACTTTATTTGTAAAATGTGAATAATGATAGCTAACACAGAGTATAACTGCTATTGATAACTAAGACAATTCATAAAATATTTGCCACAATATAAAGCATACTTAGTTTTGCTCCATAAAATGGAGTAAATGGCACTTCATAAATGGTAGCTAAAATTATTTCAGAATTGGCAGAACAAGTCACACTAGGACCTTGGAGACTTTCAAACCCACCATTTGTTGTTTCCATCAGGGACAATTAAACTGTAAAAGGATGGAGTTTCAGGGAGCTAATACTTAGCTGATGTATCCCCTTTAAAGTTTTCAATTAACAGTCACCCAAAGGTTCAGTGTGAAACATGAGGCTGAATTTCAAATAGGCAAAATTGTTATGTTATTGATAACAATGCATGTTTCCAAAGAGATTGTCTTTAACTGCCTAGGGTCGATATGTTCTTACTTTCAATGAGAGCTAATACCTCACCTTCAGACCTTCATCTCCTCAGCAGCATCAGCAAGGACATTCCTACTGAGAAGAGTATAGCAGAAATTCTAAATGTCTTAGCTAGCAGTAGCTTTCTTCCCTAGAGAGCCCCTGGCAAGAGTATACAATCAGAAATTTATCATTACCACCAGCCATCATCCTCATTAAGCACTCTTGGAAAACTATATTAATGATTGTTTTCAATGCTGCATTGCAAATCTGTGGATTTGGTTATGTATCATTTTCTTTTTAAGGAATCCCTGGATTTTGAGCCACCAGGATAGCTTCTGGGGACTTGTTTCTAAATCAGCCTGTTACAAGGAGATATATTTTCCCACGGGGAGAGAGAGAAACAGTTTGAAAGCAGTTGGGGATTTCCCCAAAGGCTTGTTTCAGGACTGGTTTAGATATTTCCAGTGAAGTAGTATCCTCTAAGAGATACCCACAACCCAGGGTCCTAACCAAAGACTCTCTGGAGGCAGTGATGAGGGCTGATGAAGAGCAGGAAGCTCTAAATCTCCACATGTACAGTTTAGTTCTGGTTTCAGATTAGATTTGAGAAGATGAAATAGCATCTCTCAGGCAAGTGCCCATTTAAGTGACAATAGCTTAATTAGGACACGCAGATGTCTATTAGTTAAAGGAAATCTCAGTAGGAGTCTAAGGAAGTAAGATCCCAGGAAGCTGAGAACAGATAGCCTCTCAGGAATGTGCTCATGGACTCCCTGATTTTAGGAAAACATGGTCAGCCTAACTATAGGAGCAGAGCAGTAAGAAACCAGCATCTTTCCTTTTTTTTTTTTTTTTTACCAGCGTCTATCTTATTCTCTAATTGAGGGTGGTCACCTCAATGAGGGGGAAGAGAGGTCCATTTTGACTTTCCCATGAAAGAGGAAGGAACTACCAGCTCCCCAACTCCCAAGAATTGGTCTCAAGGAAGAGCCAATCTGGATAAAGTATTCTGAAAAACAATGACAACTAAATCAGGAGAAATGAGAATAGATCCATAAAGTCACTCAGCCCAGAAGACTTCCCCAGACTCTCTTCCCAGTGCTCTCTGACACGGGTCCAGTGATGCTTCCTAACCAGCTCATCAGCTGCACCACAGGGTGAAACCTTCTTCTTCAAGATGTTTCTTCATACTTTTCTCTGTGACTGAAATGTGCCCCTCCCATAGATTCTCATCTTTTAAATCCTATTTCAAATATGAATCTTATAACTGAAAATGACTTTTTCTTCTTCTGAGTTCTTCTTAATGTATGTTGTTCATCCATGCAAGTCACTAAGTACCTTTTTATTGCATTGTATTATTTTTATTTGAGCCTATGCCTATCTCCCTCTACTAAACTATAAAACTGATCTGTTAAAGCACTAATGTTGACAATTGAATGTTAGCAGTCTGTTAAAGCCATGGATGCTTCCCTGATTCTGTTTTGACCTTTAGCATAAACCTGAACATTCAAGATAGGTTTTCATCCAGCTTCCCAAATGTGGTCTGCAGCTCACTTGTATGAAAATTTATTGCAAATTTTAAAAATACTTATTCCTAGGCTTTTCCATAGACCTAATGAATCAGAATCTCTAAGAGTGTGATCTGAAAATATGCATTTTAAGTGTTAGCACATCAAAGATATCTAGTACATACTAAAACATGAAATGCTAGAGTCATGTTTCTGCTTATAAAATGCAGCAAAAAAGATGTGAATTAAACTATAAACACTGAAGTTTAAATTTTGTGTACTAGAAAAAGAAACTCTTTTCTTAACGTTTGTAGTCTCTTGAAGTACTTATTTTCCACTCCACAGTGCTTCTGTAATAGTGTGAGATAATTATCAGCTTAAAGAGGAGAAACTGACCCAGTTACCACGGTCAGGCTTTGTCTGATGACAAAGTTTTTATAAGTAGACACCTTTTGCTCCTTTGAATTATGAACCTCAGTGATGAGAAATACTTGCACTTTTATAAGGGATCCAGGTTTATATATAAAGAAGAAAGTAGTAAAGACACACACAAACACTTGAAGGTAGGCAGCATTTATAATGGAACTCAAAAGAGACACTAAATTTGTTTGCAAGGCTAGTTATTTCTTTGTTTTTCTTCCTTAACCTCTCCTTTGTCTTTTTATACCATTTGTATAGTATTATTTCCTTTATTAACTAGCCAACTAGCCAGATTACTGATTCCTGTTTGTAATATATTCCTTTTGGTAGAATTTTTAAAACAATTGTCAAGTTATTGTACAATTAATAAAAAAGTCTAATTAAAATAAACTAATTCTTATTTTAGAATATCTAACTGAAACTGTACAATTCAAAGTATACAATGTGGTGGTTTCATGTATTTATACATTATATAATGATTATCACAATAAAATTAATTAACATATCTATCACCGCCCAGTTGTGAATTAGATGCCCAGAACTTGTTTATCTCATATTTGAAAGTTTCCATTCTTTGATCAGTATCTTCTCATATCTCCATGCTCCAGCTCCCAGCAATCACTGTTCTATTCTGTTTCTATGAGTTCTACTTATTTAGATTCCACATGTAAGGGAGAACTTACAGTATTGTCTTTCTGTGCCTGGCTTATTTTACTTAGCATAATGTCCTCCAGTTTCATCCACGTTGTTGCAAATGGCAGGAGGTTATTCTTTTTCATGGCTAAATAATATTCTTGTGTGTGTGTGTGTGCGTGCACGCACACCACTTTTTAAATAAATATATCTGTTGATGGACATTTAAGTTGTTTCCGCATCTTGGTGATTGTTAATGCTGCAGTGAACATGACAGTGAGGATATCTTTTCAAGATAGTAATTTCATTTTCTTTGGATACATACCCAGAAGCAGGATTGTTAGATCATATGGCAGTTCTATTTTTAATTTTTGAGGAACCTCCATACTGTTTTTCATAATGGCTGTACCAAGTTACATTCCCACATTGTACAAGAGTTCTTTTTTTCCCAAACTCTGACACTTAACTGTTTTTTTTGAGGTTAGCCATCTTCATAGGTTTGAGATGATATTTCAGTTTGGTTTTGATTTACATTTCCCTGGTGATTAGTGATGTTGAGCATGTTTTCATATACCTGTTGACCATATGAATGTTTTCTTTGGAAAAAGTGTCTATTCAGGAGGTTCTTTACTCATTTCTTAATGGGGTCATTTGAGTTTCTGCTATTGAGTTGTCCTTATAAGATATACGGTTTACAGATATTTTCTCTCTTTCTATTGGTTGTCTTTTTATCTGGTTATTTCCTTTTATGCAAAAAAGCTTTTAAGAGAAAAAGAAATGGAATCAGAAAAGACTCTGAATAGCCAACGTGATCTTGAGAAAGAAGAACAAAGCTTCTTTGTATCACACTCCCTAATTTCAACTATATTACAAAGCTATGGTAATCCAAAATATTACAAAGGTAATCAAAACAGCATAATACTGGCATAAAAGCAGACACATAGACTGATGCAACAAAACAGATAGCCCAGAAGTAAACCCACACATATGTGGTTAACTAAAATCTTTGACAAGGACAACAAGAATGCACAATGGAAAAAAGAAAATCTCCTTAATAAATGATGCTGGTAAAATCTTGTATCCATGTACAAAATAACGAAATTGGACCCTTGCCTATATCATATACAAAAATCAACTCAAAATAATTGAAGATTTAAATGTAGTATCTGAAACCATAAAACTCCTAGAAGAAAACACAAGGCCTGTAATCCCAGTGATTTGAGAGGAGGAGCAGGAGGATTGCTTGAGCCCAGGAGTTCGAGACAAGCCTGGTAGAGCTACCAAGACCCCCATCTCTACAAAAATAAAATAAAATAATTAATCAAGTGTAGTAGTGCATGCCTGTAGTTTCAGCTACTTGGGAGGCTGAAGTGGGAAGATCACTTGAGCCCAAGTGAGTCATAAGGCTGCAGCAAGCTATGTCGCACCACTGCACTCCAACCTGTCTCAAAAAAGAAAGGAAGAAAGGAAGGAAAGAAAAGAAAGGAAAAAGAAAAAGAAAACAGAGAGAGACACCTCCTTGATTGATAGTGGTCTCCGAAGGGTCTTTGAATATAACATCAAAAGCACAGGCAACTCCTAAACAAGCAGGACTACATCAAACAAAGATAACTTTTAAAACAGATGTGAACTATTACTCTTTATGCAGCTATCTAATTTAGGGAATAAAGCACCATGCTGAGTCCCTAGATGAGGTCAATGCCTACTTGGTTTGTTCTACTTTAGATTATATATTTCTCCCTCACTTTTTATTTTAGGTCTTCTTAAGATGGGGAAACTAAGACTGGGACTTCAGTGAAAACATATTTCAATGGTGAATTTATTTTTTTTTATTAGAACCTGCTTTTCATCCGTTGGAGTTTTCACTCATATACAATAAACTAATCTTGTGATAGGTATCAGGTCATTTTATGACTTTCAATACTAGTTTCTAAGGTCCAAGTACATTCCTTTTGTTACTATGTACCTACATATTTGAAAAGTCATAGATCCAACCTCTGAAAGCCAATTAAACACATAGAATAAAAACTATCAAGTCCTGTATTCTTACAATAAACTGGCATTTCCTAAATACCTACTCTCCGGTGCTAGTGATTCAAAAAAAATTAGGCACAGTACTCAAATGGATGAATTCCTTATCTTTTAAGGAAGATATTTATGTAAACAAAAAATGTACTTCGGTTTGAATGAAGACTTGTACAAATGCATTCAGTGGCTTTATGCAATGACACGATTGCAATTGCTGACATACTGAAATTCACTACTAGTCCTTCTATATTGACATGTCTGCATTTAATAAGATTTTATTTAATTTGTGTGCATTATGCATCTTCTTTTGTACCTGCATTTTATACAAAAGAAGTTCTTCTTAAAACCTTCTCTAATTTAAAACACATGGTATTCAGGATTAATTCTACCAAAGATGGAATGGATTGGTATTTTTCTTAGTTAAAATTGTACTTCCATGTTATAAGATCCTAAACATTGTTCACAATTTATTCAACATGTAATTTCTGATAATATGATGCTTGACTTTTTTGTTAAATACTTTAAGTGATACTCATTAAAGAATAAACTCAGTATAGAAAAAATGTAGGGGGAAACTAAATGGTTAAATATTGGAAAAATCATTTCAAACATGGAAATAATAAAAGAAAGCATTCCATAAACATTTCATTATGTCAATGTTGGCAAATGAGTGTACACTGATATATTTATCTTGTGATTTAGAATCAAGGTAATTTTGGCAAGTACAGGTCTGCTCAGTAGAGTTCTGGGTCATTTTTCTCTGATAAACCACACTCATAATAAATTATCTATTCATTTTCTGCTTTGGACTCTTTTGAATGCAGTGAAAATCTAAAGACCTTTGTAAAATAACATGAATACAGTGTTTTTATCTATTTTTAGGTGCTTCATTATTTTACTGTTGTCTTGCCTTCATTCAATACAACAGTACTTTTTAAGCTACTTGCCTTTAATGACTACTTTGAAAGTATTAACTACAGTTTTAAATAAAAACCTTTTCTTCCACACATATATTTCAACAGTCCACACAATAGTAAATTAAATTACTTAATTATAATTAATAGTATAACTGTTAGAAAGAGATTTGATAGTAAACAGAACCATGTCATGGTAAGTATACATCTTCATGTGGAAGTGGCTGGCCATACAGTATTAGCCAATATCATTTAGCATGCTGTGGGCTTCCCTTTCAACAAAGAAATAGTGTGTTTGTTAAGTTAGCATGTGCAAAGAGATAAACAACTGTATTTTACAATTTTTACATAATGCAAGACATTACTTTTTTCTTTTCTTATTTAGAGGGGGTCTCACTCTGTCACCCAGGCTGGAATACAGTGGTGCAATCATGGCTTATTGCAGCCTCAAACTCCTGGCTCAAACAATCCTCCCAACTCAGCCTCCCTAGTAGCTGGGACCACGGGTGTGCACTACCATTTTTGGCTAATGTTTTGATTTTTTGTAAAGATAGAGTGTGACTTTGTTGCCCAGGCTGGTCTTGAACTCCTGGGCTCAAGCAATTCTCCCACCTCAGCATCCCAACATGCTGAGATTACAGGTATGAGCTACCATGCCTGGCCAAGACATTACACTTTTATGCCACCATGTTTCAATTTTTAAAACTACAATCCATATAAAATCTTATTGCATTGACTATATCCTTTATTCATTGTGCCTGAAATTCTAGAAGCTGACACTAGGTGCTGCTGTTAATGGTTTTGTTGATTAAATGGTAGGCTCTCTTCAAATAAAAATTTTACATATAAAACATAAAAGTAAATAGTTGGATAGATAGAGCACACGTTTTCTGGTTAAATTACACTTTGTGATCTAAGCAATCTATTTTTTAATAGGACCTTGTGATGCAACAGTGTAAACCTTGAAGAATACTATAGTTTTAATGATACCCTTATTATAATTTGTGAGTATATGAAAGCAATATGGTACAATGCAAAGAAAATTTTAAAGTAATTAAAATAGTTAATATAGTTTGTGCACTTAACTAAATGAAAACTATTAATTGCAGCTCTATTTAAATCTGAAGCTACTCAGATCTAGCCTGTGCATTTCCCCAAACTTCCTTCCTACAGTCAGAATTCTCTTACTTTTGCTGACTTTAGTGTGGCTGCTCTGTTCTTTGCTCCATTATATGTATTTCCAGCACCTACAACTGTGCCCAGAATATTACAGGACCTTAATCTAAAAATGTTTAATGAATGAGTTGAGAAAATGAACTTTGGACATGACTTCTTCCTTGGCTTAAAAATTCCCTCCATGTTCCCAAAGGCTAATTTTTTTTAGATTGCTGCTTCTCTTATCACCTAAATGTCTCACTTTTCCTCCTTAACTCAGGAATAGTGATAGCTCTTTGTCACCTCCCTGAAAACTACAAGTAAAAATGACCATCTAGCATTACTCCCAGAGTCCCACAGTCATTATATGGCCAATCCAAGATTCTCTTTTTATGACACCTCACTGTGTCTGAATTTTCAGAATGGATTAATAAAGAAAAGGAATACGAAATTAAAAGCATGAAGCAATCAAGCTGGGGATTTATTTTGTTCTGAATTTCTGAAGTGTCAGGGCAGCAACTCAAATCCACCCTAGTCTTTACTAACAATTTAAATACAACCTACAGAATCTTGGGCAGGATACACTCTCCCTGCTCAAATAAAGATCCACATGAAATCTAGTCCCTTAGCTATTCCAGCTACCAAAGAATACTGACCCACTAAAGCAAATCTGAGATACTTTAAGTAGCAAAACACTGAAGGATACTGGAAATGTTGTAAGAAAGTGTGATTCTCTCAGACTTCCAGATTCATTTGCTTGTTTAGAGAGGTTTGGATGTCACGTATAAAGAAGGTTAAAGACCTTGGCTTATGGGTGTTCAAGAAATGTTAACTGAACTGAATTGAATTGAAACCCAAGTTCAAATCCAATTTAATGCCAAAATAGTGGAAGTGTGGTCAGATCGTAAAGTCACAGCTGACAGTATTGCCTGGGACAGGTATTACAGCATGTGTGGTGGGAAGGAAAGGGAGGAGATTGGCAGGACACTTCAAATTATGTTCCAGGTTCTGAAAGAGTGCTATTTACAGCCAAGAAGTGTCATGACACCTTGCTAGATTTTACAGACACTAAAACATTTTGCTATTTCTTGGAATTGTCATGATGTGAAAAATTCTTGTCTCTTCCTTTTCTGCTTCCCTGAAGACATACCCCCATCCTGTCACTCTGAGATGAGAGTTTCTTTTCATCTAAAAAACAAAAGGTGCAGAGCTATGTCTCAAACCCAGAAAGAAGTAAGGTAGTGACTATCCAATCAACTCCTGTAAGAAAAGACTTTTAAATCATTTCCCAGGAGAATAGAGAACAGGATGAAATAACTCAGTAGAAAATAGCAGAGCCACCGATGCCTAGTGGACTTCCATTCCGCTGGGACCAGCAGCGTGTGAAGCACTGCACTCAGGCTCTGTCCACTGTCCTCAAGGATCATAAAGGCATGACTGTGGTTTGCCATTGTCTGTAGTTCATTCCACTTGACTCTCTCTAGAGCCTCTTTATCCCACACCACCGTCTCAGAAAGCAGAGAAGACATCGTCAGGGCTTCTGATCCCTCCAGTTCACTCATCATCCTCAGGATCAATACTTCCTTCCACCTAAAACTGAGCAGAGTACAAAACTGCCTGTACTAAATGAACTTCACTGCTTCTACCTGCTCTATTTCCTTCCTTTCATATTTTATTCCTTAAGTTACGTTTCTCTTTCACTTTCTTGTTCAAGATTATATTTAACATTTCAGAAGCTGTCATTATCTCTTTTTTTTTAATTATTCAGTAAGTTTTATTTTGTATTCGGTCTCATTCATGCCCTTCCTTTATTTCCCAATAAATAATTTAGTCCTGAAACTTTTTCTTGAAGACTGACCAACATTGTAATCTTACCTATCACTTGTACACAGTGTTTTTAAAACCTTCCCCAAAATATAGCTAGAGCAAGGAAGGGAAGATATATAACATTTCCTAGATCTAGTACGCATAAGAACTCATGAAGTCTGAAACTTTGATTTTTTAGAAAATGGCACAGAGGTTCAGAAAAGTCAATTAATTTGCCCTAGGCTTTAAAGCTGGTCAGTGACAAAGCCAGGATCATTCTTCTACATATGGAGTCAATCTGATATAAGCAATCTGGGTAGAAAAGAAAATAAATTTTCTCGTTTAATGTCAAAACACATATTCTATCTACTCCAACCATTAGTTCATCAAGTACTGCTATCTTACATAATACAGTGTCCATTTTATTGTGATCCAGAGGATCAAATAAAATATAATATATGTGTATTTTACATAAGATTTGTCTTCAGTTCCATACTTTTAAAATACCGTATCAACTATAAGGCCAAGCATGGTAGCTCACACCTGTAATTCTAGCACTTTGGGAGGCTGAGGCAGGTGGATTGCTTGAGGTCAGGAGTTCAAGGCAAGCCTGGCAAACATGGTAAGACCCCATCTCTACTAAAAATACAATAATTAGCCAGACATGGTAGCAGGTGCCTGTAATCCAATCTACTTGGGAGATGGAGACTCTAGAACAGCTTGAACCAGGGAGGCGGAGGTTGTAGCGAGCCAAGATGGCATCACTGCATTCCAGCCTGGGTGACAAAGCAAGACTCTGACTCAAAAAATAAAATTAAATTAAAACACCATATCAACTATACATTAGAGAAAACCATTTGAGGAAATTATTTTAAGGTAAATAAATTTAAGCTTTTGAGTTGCAAGGTCCTTTTCAAAACATATTGATAGAATTATGTCTTCCATAGCAAAAACTTTCATCAGTGCCACATCCTCAAGTCCCTGGTCCATCCTTCTCCTTTCAATACCAACCTTTTTGTTGCTTCTGCTTCCTTATTCAATGTTACGTCTACCTGCTGACTTCTATCCAGAACACTCTACTACAGTACTTCCTTCCCAGAAGATTAACACCAACAGGCATGTTCTCATAGATGGCACTGCAGCTTCGACTCTGCTGACTCTGCTCTGCTGGTTTCAATAACACCTTACTAAGATTCTACTGTTTCCTTAGATGGCTGATCATCTTCTTGTCACCAGAATATGGAGATACTGCTTACATTTCTGCCACTGATGTTTTCTCTACAGACTCTTCTGGGGGTACTCCTATGCCTATACAGACCAGAGATTAAAAACACACTGTTCTGAGATCTAAATATGAATATTTCTGCCTGCTTCTCATGTTATTTGGTGCCTTCTCATGTTATAGGTGTCTCAGTTGCAACGTGGCCCATAGACCTTCTAATTTTGTGACAACTAGTTTCTCTTAATAATTTTTCCTCCATTCATCCAGTATTATGTTGAGTCATTCACAAAGCCTATGGATCTTTGCTCTGTAATATCTCTCAACCCATCCACCCTTTGCATTGTCACTATTATTACCACTTGCCTGAGCAAATGCTGTAGACTTCCAACCAGTCTTTCAAATCTCCAGTCTCTCCCTTTCTGAACCATTTAAAATCACCTCTATAGACTACTGTTTTTCTAATGCTTTGCTGGTCTCCTATGTCACTATCCTACAAACAGCCTTCCATGGGCTCCCATTGCCTTTTTAAAAGCTTGACATTCCTGGCCACAACAGGGTCTCTCCAACTTGTCGAGTGAAACCATTCCCTTTTGTGAGGTCTGTTCTCCAGCCTTCCTTGACTGCCAGCTCTCACTTTGCTTATTCCATTTCCCCACTTTATCTTTCCTCCCCCTGAAACATTGTCAGTTGATGCTCAAGAGCTAGTTCAGTTTCACTTCCTCCTCTAACAACCAAGTCACCACGTCCTTCCACTGGGTGCCCACTGTTGAGCATGAAGAGCTGTTTCTGCCAGTGTGTTATCTCTTCATTTGGATTACATATTCTTTGGCCATTACTCTCTTATTGAGTTACTTGTACATCATTAAGAATTGGAAAATAATTGAATAATATTTCTCTACTAAATGAAGTCATTAGATATGTATCATTTTTTAAAATGACTACCATGTTGGAAAAAACTAGTAAAAAAAGAAAAACTAGAGATAGTCAAGAAAACCATTCCATGAGTTATAATTCTTCATTCAAATTGACTACTTTATGATTTTTTCTAGTGTATAAGTTACACTATACGTATGAAAAATCTATGTGATTACCTTTTAAGTTTAACTTTAGCAATGGACTATTTCTCTTCTCTTCACACTTTGTCTATTCTGTGATTTTGGAATCCACTCTGCTATCCTATCCCACTCTGTACCTCTGCACAAATTTTTCCAGTGCCTGGAATGAACTACTCCCCTTTCTCACAAGAAAACTTTTTTATTAAAAAAGTATCCATTCATGCCTAACTAAAATTACAATTTGTCTGTAAAATAGTTTTTTTCACTGACAACCAATTAGTGTAATGCAGAAGTTAAAAGCGCAGTTTCTGTGGTCGGAAGACACAGGTCCAGATTTCCTTTCTCCCATTTTCTCAATGATTTAGGGTAAGACACAAGTTCAGTGTCTATAACATGGGAACAGTCATTGTATCTTTCTTATAAGTTGTCACGTTTAAAATAATGTAATAAATGATAGCTATTTTATTATCATCTTACTCTCACCTTAGTGTTATCAAAGCATTTCTTTGTACTCCTATTATGGTATAACACTTTTCACATTCTGTCCTTTTTTAAATATGTAACTTACATTCATGTCTGCCTCAGCAATTACACAGTAAATTGCTCAAGTCTATAACATGGCCTGTTTAATCTTTGAATCCCCCACATCACCCAGCTCAATTTTAGACAACTATTACTTGCTATTTCAGAGGGTTGGGCTTATATATTTTGGAGACAGATTAAAAATGGTAAAAAGCTCCCTTCTGGTATTTGCTAGTCCTCTGTTTTGGAGACAGTTACTCAACATTTCTGAGTCACAGTTTTCTCTTCAATAAACTTGGAGTACGAACAGTCTACCTCATGGGATTACGGTTAAGTAAGGTAGGGTATACAGGGTGACTGATATAGAAATGTACAGATGATAAGCTAAGTGCTCAAAAGAATCGCTATATATATTACATATTCCATGCATCTTTCTTGAAATCAATTTAAACATCTGCATGAGAGATCCTTTCCATAGTTTTAAAGATGAGTCGTGACAAAGGGAAAGAAGAGACATGATGGGGGTGGAGATAAGATCTCAACAGGACCCTCTCTGGCCCAACGGCTCATTTGTACCTGCAGTCTGACCCTGTGCCTCAGAGAATAAGAGCCACTTTGATCCAACCCCCTGACACTTGATTTCGTTCTTCTCTTTGTGAAACAATCTCATTAGAGAAATCGTGCTGCTGAGAAAGCAGGTCACTCAGCTGGGGGCAGGCAAAGAAAGTCTTTCTCGGCTTAGTCATGACCTCCATGAAAAGTGAAGTGTTAGTGAGGGACCCTGGGATTTACAGCATTCTATGGCCAAGGCTTTCACCAGAGGCTGCTGGGATTTTAGGCAGAAGGAAGAGTAATGAAGGGGTTGACTGAACTGCTGCTGTGGGTGTTGGCGTCAATTCCCTCCTCTGGGTTAGTAATGAGCTCTCTCCCCATCTGGTGGGAAATCCCAGGTGGAAGGAGGAAGTGGGGTGCTGCCAAGGGTTACACTGGCAGTGATATATTTAGAATAAACACCCAACTGGGCTGCTCATCATCTGCAGTCAACAATGACCTTATCATATTTTCTGTAAGAATACAAGTGTTCATTAACAAACCTAGGACTGGCTTCAATTTAGGAGTATTTCTTTACAAACAATTTATGTAATTTTGATCTTTTTATAAAATGTGATAGAAAAAGTAAAACTAAATATGCCATTAAGATTTTCAGACTTTGATCCACATCCCAAGGAAGACCAGATGATCTCCACAAAACAAGCCCGGGAAAGCCTGTGGTGTCAGGGTGTTAAGCAGAGGAACCTCTAAAGACAGAAATTGCTGTTAATCTCCTGTCATCTCCCAAAGGAAAAATGCGAAGGCTAGCATTTGACCACTAACGAAGTGCTTTACTGCACTTTGAAGTTGTTCAAATCTAAAGATTTACACAGGTGCATGTTTCACTTGGATTGTAGGCTGTTGGGTGATCCAAAGTTAAGAAGTAATAATAATGAATGCTAGTCTCATTTGGTTGGAGTGGGTTTTCTTCATCCATATTCCTCTTCTTTTTACTTACTGTTTACAGATTGTTTCCAAGTCTGATTTCCCTAGAAATGTACTGACTAGGGGACTATCCTAGCTAAGAAAGCTTATCTCCTTTCCCTAGTAGCAAGTTAGCCACATCATAGTCATATTGCTACTCTTGAATTTCCTAGTATCCCTCCTCAAGGTGCTCAGACTTTCACCAAAGTTTAAGTACCTAACCCTGTGCCTGGCCCATAATCCATGCTTATAGGGTGTTTATTCTTTTATTTTAGCTGTGGAGCTGCAGGTTAAAAATCTACATTCTGACTCTCAAAAATAAATCTGTAATTTTGACCGAACGAGGTTATTTTCGTAATTCAACATGCTGAGAAGAGCATACCATTGCCCTTCTTTATGGCATCAGAACCAACTGTAAAACAGATGGAGCTGGTATAGAGTCCCACCCCAAGTCACTGGTTATATAGCTAATCCTTTCCCCAGTCTAGTTCTCTGCCCATAGGCTTCAATACTTCACAAGACTTTTCTGTGTGTCACACACACACACAAAAAAAAACTCTACTAAATTTATACACCTGAATAATAAACATTTATTGTATGTATCTATTATCTGTTGGGCACTGTCTCTTCCAGAAGTTTTGCTGGAGTTTTTAAGGTGGTCACTGGAGTAGAACTATGCTTAGTCACAAAAGACTGAAACAAAGAATAGAACTCCAAGAAGCTTGAGTGTGCATAGAAGGGAATGATTCAGTCTTTTCCAATTATTTTGACATTAGCCACTTTTATTAGAACTAGCCCTGTGAATCTCAGGAGGGGCTCTTTTACGCCTTCATCACATTATTTTCCTTTATAAACATATTTAGAATTGTATAGCATTTTGGGGCAGGAAAGGAATTTATAATCCACCTATTCAACAGGTAAAATTTACTTACCTAAGTTTAGACACTTGGTTAATGAGCAACTTGCTGCCAAGAAATTTTAGGAACCATATTCTCCCTGTTCGATGTGTATTTTCACCTGCCTGCTCAGTAGATCAAGAGTATTTTTTTTATCTTTGGAGCCACCACAAAGAAACTAAAGAAGAGGACTTGTTTATTTTCTCCATTTCTGTGCTGAATATACAATTTGTTGAAATATCACCTGTCTGAGAATTGAGAATCGAAGTAGTGTTATAAGTAGAGTTCCATGTGACCTTCTTAGCTTTGCCTAGATTTATAGTTCTTACCAATCCTTACAGACCTTTCTTGCCTCTTGAAATATCTATGCCTCTCCTCCTGGCTCTTTGGGATTAAGGTGGGGTTTTGTTTTGTTTGTTTGGGGTTTTATTTTGTTTGTTTTCTTGTTTGTTTTTCGTTTTGATTAGTCTTCCCATCTTTCTACTCTTCATTGCAGAGTTAATCAATTATATTTATTTTCTTCATCTGATGCACTAAAAAATTAAGATGCTTTCGTGATAGGCTCTAGGGGCACCCCTTTATCTAGTAATATTTAGGGCCCACATTAATCAGCCAATATTCACATAGACTATTATTACAGCTAAGCACTACCTAACTAGTCTTGTAAAACAAACAAAAAACCTGCATGATACACCATAAGTCAAAAATAACAAAGAAAGTATCTTAACATCCCAACATTCATGAAACTGATCTTCTTCCCTGTGCTCTCAGCATCTGAAATGAAAATACCTTAACATTCCCTCAGAATTCCCATTTTCTCTTACTTTCTTTTCACTGGCCTGTGATCTGGAATTCATGGTTACAGAATGTAATTCCCACACCTTGGGGTTAAGTTTCCTGAATATTCTTGATTTTTGCTCTTCTTTCTCTTACCCTTTTCCTTTATAGCCCCTCCTCACCCACCGCACTCTGCATGACTCTACAGTCCTTCCTGCCAGGGTCATTTCACTTGGAAATAAATCAACAAATCCTATACAACATCACTAGAGATTTACAACATGCACTTAACATTTTAAAGGAAGTTCCCATCTTCTCCTCTAAATCCCTGACTTCCATTAAGCCATTAAAGCTATTCTGTTTCTTACATTTACATTTTAGTAAAGGAAATATGGTGTAAGCCTTTCTTATAACCCACAGTCTTTGAGAAGGGGACATTTTTATCAATGTGTTCTCTTCATATTCACATTGTGAGCTACTAGGCACTGTCTTCTCTTATTTTTTCCTCCTTCATAAGCTCAGTGAGATGTTCTGTACACAGTGGTATTAAATAAGAGCCTTTTGAATAAATTAATCCATGAAAAAGAGAAGCAAATGTGAATGCAAAGGGGAAGCTAAAGTCAAAAGGACCAGAGATTCCCAGGCTTTTTTTCATTTAGATGAGTGTGATTTACTTCTTGGTTTCATTTAATTTTAATATATCATTTATTATTTTTATTCAGCAAATTTTATTGAACATATACTACATGCTAGACACTTTTCTCTACATGGGGATTACAATTTTAAACAAAACAAAGATTTTTTTTCAGTGTCCTCATAAACATTCTAGTAGGTGTTGTGGAAAGGCAGATAATCAATTAGACACAATAAATGAAATGTAAAAGTATACTTATCAAGTAACAATTACTTGGAAAAATGAAAAATCTAGAGTATGATAATGGTCTTGAGGTATGTGGCTGGAGCAAGGTTGCTCTTTAGTGTTGTCGAAGTCAGACTTTACAAGAGGGTGAGATTTGAGCAAAGCCTTAAAGCAGCAGGGGTGTATGGAGGGGATGAAGGGGCCAGGTGGCCTTCTGGAGAAAGGCCTTTCCTGGCAGCAGGAACAGCCTGTGCAAAGCCCTGAAGTGAGCATATGCCCAGCGTGTTTAAAGAAGAGCAGGAAGTCCAACGCAGCTGAAGCACAGTGAGCAAGGGCAGGAGTACCAGAGGAGTTAGCATGCCAAAGAGTTAAAAGAAGGAGGAATACAGAACCTTTCCATTAGAAATACTATAAAACACAACCATGTTTATGTGGGGTGGGGCTCTTTCTTTCTTTCTTTGGGAAAGAAGAAGGGCTTTCTGGGAATAGATGGCCAGGCCAGGCCAGGCAGCAAGCTGCTGAGTGTGGGAGGCAGGTAGGAGGAGGAGGCATAGAAAGCTGCAGATTACAAATGCTCTCACAGATCCCTCAATGCACATCTGTTATTTCAGAGTGTGGTGAATATTTCAACAAGTCAGCTGCCATAGCCGGCTTCTCAGCAGGCTGTTTCACTCCACTGCTCTCTAGTTCCTTCGTAATTCTGCTGTCTTTTATGCCAACTCTCTGCTCATCTTCTTTTTTCACCATGCCCTATCTAATCTTTGTGGCTGGGAAACTTTTGAGATCGATGTCCTTTATGTTGTGTGATTTCTCCCAAAGCATCCTTGCTTGATCAGCAAGCCTGGGATTGAATATATTTCCCATAAAGAAGGGCACCATTCAGTTTGTCAGTCAGACAGTCAACAAATAAGCAGTCATTCATATTTTTATCTTCTCCTTAATTTAAAAAATATTTCTTAAGCATTTATTTTTTCCAGACTTCATTCTGAGCACTAAATATGCAGCAAAGAATAAGACAAAGTTACTGTTCTTATGAATCCTATATTATAGTGGCAAAGAGACCAATTATCAGATAGATGAATAGAATTTTAGATAAAGAATAAGTACAAAGAAGAGAAAGGAGTAAAGTCAAGAAGGGATGGGAAATGGTCCTATTTTAGATCGAGTGAAGTGAGGGAGTAAAACTTTCAGAAGCCTGGGGAATAATGTTCTTGACAGAGAGAACAAATTCAAAGGTCCAGAATCAAGAAATTAATAAGCTGTTAGCATGTGCGAGACCCTGTATTTTACAGGAGGACTGTGGTTCTCAACTCCTGATGCACAGCTGCATCCTTATGGAGCATTTCAGGACTCCAGAGGAGCACACCCACACAGGACTCCCAAATCTGAATCTCTGGCGAGGGAAGCTGTGTATGCCTATTTTTTCACAAGGCTCCACCAGATATTCATCCATGTTTGAGAACAACTGCACTGATGATCCAACTGTGAACACAACAAAAAATTTTATCTGTCCTCATAACACTTTATTGGTGTGTTCTCAATGCTAGAAAACTGTTTATATATATGTTGGTTCAAAATCGTTTCCCTGTGACTTCCTGTGCTCTGCCCTTATGTTCTCTAAGACTACAAAGTTGAATCTCCTTGCATGTGGCAGTCCTTCAGGTATTTGAAGGTGCCACTTATTCCAATGAGTTCCCTTAATCCCACTGTATGAGGGATATCAGACACATTACCATTCCATTCACTCTCATCTAGCTTTGCACCATGTGTCCACACTGTTTATTAAGCTCTGTGCTCAGAATTAACACAGAGGTTCCCTTGATGATGGAGGCAGCATTTGTCCATCTCTAGGCATGTTATTCGTGCATTTCTTCATACATCTCACATAACAGTTTAGCAAACTCCCTTATAAGTTTTTTTATTTTTAATACTCTCTAGGATGTACTGTTATCCTTCTCTGTTATTGTTTATTTGTATCACATGTAATTATCATTTATGTTCAATTCTCTCTTATCATTTTTCCCTTTGGATCTGAAGTTCTCTCCCAAATAGCAGGTTAAATGTTATTTTACAGTCTTGGTTTGTCTTATAAAACCCACTCAATTGATTCAGTCCATCATATTCCTGTTTTTCTGCACTAGGCATGTCAACATCTTCTATCCATTCATAAATATTATTATTCAAAAAAAGGTTAATTGACCCAATTAACTGGAAGACTCAATCAGTGGCATTCCACTTTTAGAATTAAAAATGAAATTTTAATAAATAAGCCAAAAACTGAGTGTTTAATTAAAAAGAACTTTCAAGGTGTGTTTCAGGGTCAGTTCATATTAGTTACACTCCAAAAACTTTTGCAACATCTCTGATCCATCATTCTCAAATAATTTTATTGTTATACAGGTTGCAAAATCAAATACAGTATTTTTTATAATACTTAATATTACCAAGACAGATAGGTCTTTCTCTAACATCTGTGAATCCTGGAGCAAAAGTGCAAATGGAAGCCCATCATTTAATTGTTACATCCTTTAAAACCAAAAATCAAGCTTAAAAAAATTTGTCTTCTGAGTTATAAAATTATTTCAAAATGGCATAGATGCCAAGTTTGAATTTATAATTCTTGGATACCTTTGAGTTCTGTGCCAGAAAGTGGTAGTGTTAACAGGTGAATTCTGAACCCTGGCTTTTAGGGTTCCCTCGCCTCTTTTTACATTTAACTCTGTCCCATGGCACAAGGAGGTTTGTGAACACATGTGTGGACACTACAGCCCATGTGTCCAAGCTCCATCTACACTCTCCACAAATAGTTCTCCCGTGTTCACCCCACCCAGGCATAGGAACGCACACATACCTGGGATATGGCCCATCCCTCCAAGAGTGGACTTGGAAGGAAACCCAGGCAGAACCAAGGGCAGACTATGAGTCCCACAGGCAGGGAATTTTGGAGTCTCATATCCCTAGAACACGGTCTACAATGGGTTGTGGAGTGGGTATTTGCTGAGGGAGGGACTGTCCCAATGGTCTTGTGAACTTCTTATGAGAAAGAGCATAGCATGAGAAAGGCCTGAACAAGGCCTGTCAAGGTGTAGAAGATTTTCTAGGCTGGGTCTAAGTGTACTGTAGTACAAAGGGAGAAGTAGGGCCCTATGTTTAGAAGGACTTTAGCTGCAAAGACTCAAATAAAATGGGTTTCTGATTAACCCCAATTTGACCCAACATTTATTTAAGCATATGTTTAATGTAGGTATTTTTAAGGGTATTGTATTTCCCCATTGTACCTTCCTAAAAACTCAAAGAATTCTGTAGGACAGAAAAACTTCTTCCCTAGTTTATCAACTTATCTTATGTAAAATGAAATAATCTTTCAAAAGTGCCTTCCTTTTAAACATATAACGAGGCAATGTCTTCTCTGTCTCTACATGTCCAAGTGATTTCAGACAGGTTTCTCCATCTCTCTGGTAAATAAGAAGGAAACATTTGGACAATATGTAAGTTCCTTTTCAATCAAACATTCTGTCACCCTATATATTCACTGCTCTCCTAGAGGCCTACAAAATAAGTCCATTGGCAACTGTAAAATTTAATGAAAGGCACATGCAGAAGAAATACAGGAGAACCAGAAGAGAAGATGAAAATGGAAACTATATGTATTGATGAACTTCTAATCCAAATGAAGAAGATCAGATGGCTGCAATGGAAGGGGCCTAATGTAATTAGAATAAGGCTGCATAAATTTTGATGAAAAGGTCAAGAAGCTTACCATTTCACTCCAGCTAAAAATTTTAGTTAAGTTCCAAAAATCCAGATTAGGGAAAAAAAAAAAACCTCAAAACTTTAATATCTTTGCTAACGTGAATTAGGGTCAGCTTCCTAGGAATTCAAGTTAAAGTCTCAGAACTTCCCTACGCAATTCACTCAGTAAACATTTAATAAGCCCTTTATACTGATTGCCTTGCTATATACTGTATGAAAAGAAAAAAAATACGCATCATGAATACAAACAGATAAATTTAGGTAGTTCTTCTCTCTTGAAAACATTTAGAAACACATAATGATAAAAACCTACTATAATACAATGTTATATGAATGCTAATATAAAAATGTAAAAAGTGCTATGAATATTTCAGAAGGTGGAGTTATTCTCTGGTAACTTACAACGCAGGTGAAATTCAGGCTGCTTCTAGAAAGCTAAGAAGGAGTTCACTGGGCAAAAAAAAAGAAGGAAAAGTCATTCCAGGTAGGAGAGACAATACAAAAAGTGGAAACGTAGTGTATTCAGGAAATGATACAAATTTTTGTTAAAGGAAAAGTTGATTGTGATAATGACAGCCAATAGGATATATTAAACAAATACTATGTATCAAAAAGTACGTTAAGTATCTCATATAGATTATCTAAATTAGGACTTACATAGGAGTGATATCAACAAGGTAGAAGAATAGGAAGTCTCAGTTTGTCTCCCACAGAAACAGTGATTTAACAATATATGGACCAAAATCTCTTTATGAGAAATCCAGAATCCAGTTAAGAAGTTGCACCACCATAGGTGAGCACAAAGACAAAAACAGGTGCACTGAAATGGTCAAGAAGAGCAATTTCATTTTATATGCATCAGCCTTTGCCACAAGCCAACACAACTCAGAACCCCAGGAGAGAACACACTGGTTTGTAACTTCTCCATCATGGGGAAAAACGAAAAGTGGAATGTAAGTCCAACAATCTGGCTTTTTGGAGGCTGCCAAAAGGACTGTTTTCCGTCTCATCTCACCTAGAATGTTAACAGAACTGGCACTGTTTGAGTGTCTTGGGCAACTGAGAACACAGAAACACAGAAAAAGGCAGCTTGCTACAGCTTGTGCGGTCAGGAAAGAGAACACAATTTGAGGCTTCTCTTTTAAGAGGGAGAGAGAGAGGAATACAGTGTGTCTTCAGTGTTCAAGCTTTTCAGAAGACTTCCTGAGGGACTGATAGGTATACCACCAACTCACGGTACTGGAAGACAGTCAGCGTACTTTGGATGTTTGGTAGCTACTGAGAAAAAGGAAGAGCTGGGTAGTCATTGCCATAGAACCAGGGAACTTGCAGTGCTACCAACAGACAACAGATGGAGGAAGAGATTATAAACTCCTTAAAGAAACCAGCATACCTCTCTCCTCTTCACATGAGAAATTACACTCACAAGCACAGAGAAGTTGCATCTCCCCGAGACTGAGTAAGATGGCCATCTTTTCAAATGTGTGGACCCGAACAAAAAGTTGTAAGGCAACAAGAAAACATGGCTCAAAGAAAGAAACAACATAAATCTTCAGAAATTAATTCTTTAAAAATGGAAGTACATGAATCACCTGACAAAGAATTCAAAATAAGCATCATGAAAATGTTCTATGAGTTCAAAATAATGATGATGAGCAAAATGAGAATGTTGACAAAGAGATAGAAATAAATATGTGTGTGTGTGTGTGTGTGTGTGTGTGTGTATACACACCAGAAACTTTGGTGCTGGAGAATGCAATAACTGAACTAAATATTCACTAGATATAGTCAGCAGTAGATTTGACCAGGTAGAAGAAACAATCAATGAACTCAAAAACAGGTCATTTAAAAAGATCTTGTCAGAAGAACAAAAAGAAAACAAGAAACTAAAACAGTAGAGAAAACCTAAGGAACTTAAGGGACTTTGTCAAGCAATATAGGCATTATAGAAACTCCAGAAGGAGGAGAGAAAGGAGCAAAAAGTTGTATAAAGAAATAATTAATGAAAACTCCTTAAGTCTGGAGAAAAAAATCAGCATCCAGTTTCAAGAAGCCCATTGAACTTCAACTAAGATAAATCAAAGAAATCCACACTGAGATATTTTATAAACAAAAGTTCACACCAAGGCATATAAGCAAATTGCCAAAAGTCAGAAACAGAAAATTTTGAAAGCAGCAAGAGAGATGCAACATATGACATACAAGGGAGTAATCATAATTAGCAGATTTCTTAGCAATAACCTTGCAAGCTAGAAGAGTGTGAGATAACCTATACAGAGTACTAACAGAAAAACATGCTGTCAGTAAAGAATACTATATTAGCAGAACTATTCCTTAAAAATTAAACTGAAATAAAGACATTCCACATAAACAAAAATTGAGGAAGTTCAGCATTGCTAGACCTGCTTTATAAGAAAGTTGAAAGAGTCCTTAAAGTTCAAATTAGAGAATGCCATATAATAACATCAAAGCATTTGAAAGTATAAAGCTCACTGGTAAAGGTAAATGTATTAATAAACACAGAATACTGTAATGGTGGTACATAAGTCATTTTTTATTCTTATAGAAGTTAACATAAAAAGTGTAAGAATAACTATAATTTAAAAAATACATTAATGAATAATACTATAAAAGGATATAATTTGTGACATCAATGACATACGTATGTGTAGAGGGGAGAAATGAAAGTGTAGAGAATTTGTATGCAATTGAATTGTTGTCAGCTTAGAACAGATTGTATTAAGATGCTTTTTGTAAGCACAAAGAAAATACCTCTAGAAGGTACACAAAGGAAAATGAGAAAAGAATCAATGCATGTCACTACAAAAAGATCAATGAAACATAACTGAAGACAACAGAAAGAAATGAAGGACAAAAGAGCTACAAGGCAGAGAACAATGAACAAAATGGTGATAGTTCTTCTCTTATCAATAATTACTTGACAGTTAATTGATTAAATTCACCACTCAAAAGATATAGAATGACTGAATGGATAGAAAAATAAGATCCAACTACATGCTATCAACAAAACACTTTCTTTAGATTTAAGGCTACATATAGGCTGAAAGTCAAAGAATGGAAAAAGATATTCCATGAAAATAGTAACTGAAAGAGAGTAGGGGTGGCCATATTTGTATTAGTCAAAATAAACTTTAAATAAACTGTCAAAAGAGACAAAAAAGAACATTATATAATGATGGAAGTGTCAATTCACCAGGAAGACATAACAATTAAAAATATATTTGCACCCAACATTAGAGAACCCAAATATATGAAGCAAATATTGATGGAACTGAAGGGAGAAATAGACAGCAACACAGCAATAGTAGCATATTTCAATACTCCAGTTACAATAATGGATAGAACATCCACATAAAAGATGAGTAAGACAGAGGATTTGAAAGACACTATTGTCCAAATGGACCTAACAAAATTATACAGAACATCTCACCCAACAGGAGCAGCATACACATTCTTTTCCAGTGCACATGAAGCATTATTCAGGAAAGATCACATAATACATCACAAATAAGTTTAATAAATTTAAGAATATTGAACTCAATAACAAAAAACTTGATTTAAGAAATGGACAAAGAACTGGAATAGACACTTTTTGAAGAAGACATACAAGGAACCGACAGGTATATATAAGATACTCAACATCACCAATAATTAGGAAAATGCAAATCAAAACCAAAATGGGACATTGTCCCACACTTGTTGGGATGGTCATATTAAAAAAAGAGACAGAGGCGAAAGAATAGAAAATAAGTGTTGCAGAGGATGTAGAGAAGTTAAAAAACTTGTGCACTGTTGGTGGGAATGTAAAATGGTGCAGCCAGTGTGGAAACCAGTAAAGAGGTTCCTCAATTAAGAATTATCATATGACCCAGTCATCTCACGTCTAAATATTTACAAAAAAAGAATTGAAATCTGGGTCTTTAAAAGATATCTCTACTGCCACGTTCATTGCAGCATTATTCCTAATAACCAGGAGGTGGAAACACCCTAAATATTTGTTGATGTATGAAAGGATAAAGAAAATGTGGTACATATGCAAGAGAATATTATTCAGTTACAGGAAAGGAAGGAAATTCTGTTATAAGGTGCAAGATGGTTGAAGCTTGAGGATGTTATGCTAAGTGAAATTAGCCAGTCACAAAATGACAAATGCTACTTCAGTTATATTTGGTGTCTAAAGTAGTCAAAGGGCCAAGTGTGGTGGCTCACGTCAGTAATCCTAGCACTCTGGGAGGCCAAGAGGGGTGGATCACCTGAGGTTAGGCATTTGAGACCAGCCTGGCCAACATGGTAAAACCCTGTGTCTACTAAAAATACAAAAATTAGCTGGGCATGGTGGCACATGCCTATAATCCCAGCTACTCCGGCAGCTAAAGCAAGAGAATCACTTGAACCTGGGAGGCAGAGATTGCAGTGAGCTAAAGATTGTGCCACTGCACTCCAGCCTAACTGACAGAGTGAGACTCTGTCTCAAAAATAAATAAATAAATAAAAATTTTAAAAAACAGTCAAATTCACAGAAACAAAAAGTACAGTGTGGTTGTCAGGGGCAGTGGGGAGGGTAAAATGGGGACTTTCTGTTCAATTGGTATAGATTTCAGTGATGCAAACTGAAAATGTTCTAGAGATCTGCTGCATAACAATATGCCTGTTGTTAATAATACTGTACAGACACTTAAATTTGTTAAGATGGTAGCTATCATGTTATGTAATTTTTACAATGATAATTATAAAAATTAAGACTTATAATGACTCTACAAATTATCTAATTTTGCAGATAAGGATCCGAAGACTTAAGCCAAATTATACAGTCTCACAGCTAGCAAGTGGTGAAGTTGGGATCTAAACCTAGTCTCCAGGACCTATGCTTTAGATTACTATGCTATTCTCCTTTAAATTACCTTAAAGAGGTTTGTAATAAAATATCACATATATCTTGCTAAGGAATTTGCATTTTTCAAAAATAATTCAATCTTTAGATTCAAGCAAACTTAACCAATATATATATTTTTCATATGTGTATGTGTATGTGTATGAGAGGCATTTTCCTCTTTTAGAGATAAATGATTATACTAGACCCCATTTTTAATCTCAGATGTGGCCAAGCCAATGGCTCAACATGTTTTATTCTGTGTCAGTCAAAGCCTACTCTTGCAAACTGGGGTTTCTACAGAAATTAAAATACTGGAAAAAAATAAATAACAAAACCTGTTTTGTCACACTTTCATATGCAGAAAAGAAAGAAACAAGTAACAGAGGTGATAACTGTTCACATCCCAGACCCCCATTCATACTCATTTATACATATACATTATATTTATCTATACACACACATGCTCAACCCAAAACTGACCTCTAGAATTACAGTGAAAGCAAAGGGTTGGCCAGCAGAAGCCTGGGCTTGCTATAAAGCAGTTATACCCTCTTTCTCAGCTGGTATGGTTGAGCTGCTTTAACTATTGACTATGCATTTATGAGTCTAGGAAGCACAAGAAAGAAAGGTCACCTGCAATTTTTTCCCTCAGGGCCAAAAAAGCCCAGGTGTATAGAAACAGGACTCTGAATGGATCCTGTTGGCATTTAATTTCTAGATTCAGGAAGCTAAATTTAGAATGTCCTATTGACAACACAATATCCATCAGGACAGTGAGGGTGAGGAGTGGGGAGGGAGAAAGCAGAATTTTTCAAGTGCTGTGTGGTCTGCCCTACAGGAAGCAGAGAAGCATCAACTCTTCTAGAGCAGATATTTCACCTCTCTCAGTCTATCTCCCAAGAGATATTGTAGATAGTGTTAAGATTAGAAGTGTGAGTCCATTAGGTCTGAGTTTTCCCTATCCCAGGTTTGTAGCCTCAGGCGATCATTTAACCTCTATTTCTTTGGATTGTTACAAGATTAAATGAGAAAATACATGTAAGGAATTTAGCACTAAGGCTGGCACATAGAAAGCACTACATAAATGATAGCATTATCTGATCTGGCCAAATTTAATTCATTCCAAACTCCTTCTGAGACAGTTTAGAGTACCACTCATTTCTCTGATCTAAGTATCATGAAACAAGGACAAAAAAAGAAAAAGACAAGAAAACCCTGTTTCTTAAGATTTTGTCCCTAATCTAAAAATGAAGCTGTTGAGGCATTTACTCTGAGCAAAGCAGCCACTGAGAGCTACAGTTCATCATCATTCAACCAAAGACACAGTCAGGGCCAGAATAATTGAGGTGACTGTGGGGCTGGTTCCTGTGCTTTCCATCACAACTATGCCACTGAGAGACTGATGTAGGTAAGAGTCTTGGCCAGAGAGATAACAAAAAGCTCCCTTTTCCCCACCTCACAACGTAGCAGGCTATCCTAAGAGGTTATCATGATTTCACAAAGTGTTGCCTGTGATTGAATCTAGATTTGTTTTACTGAAAGAACATGTAATATTGTAACAGATAACATCATTCATGTCTCAGCTTTGGGAGAAATCTTGTACATTTCATTTCATTTCATTTAGCTATTTTTTATCCAGGCCAAGAAGAATAATCCATAACCTTTGCATCGTTTGGAATAACGTGATCTTATCTTAGTTATGTGCTAGTAATCTCCCTACAGAAGAAGCTACTAATAGACCTTGGGTTTTAATGGCACTGAAAAACAAAAATCCTTCTTTGTACCCCACTAAGAATCAATGGCCAGTGACCTGAAGGATCAGAGATCCAGAGAGGTCAGCAGATAAAAATGTGCAGTTGAACTTGACCTGACCCCTGCTCACAGCCACAGCACCGGCCCCGAGTTCTGCTCTGCTTCTCATGCAACTTTAACTGAAGAGTACTTGCATTTTGAAGACTGCTCCAATTTGAAACAAGAGATGCTTTTAGTAAATAGTATATCATTAAAACCTTTCTGAAGGATGGAGATAATTTTTGTATTTATGGAAGTTGGTGAGAAAGCAGATTTTTTTTACACATTAGCATATTTGCAGGGTTAATGTACTATGCTTAATAAAGTAAATAAAGTGTTTTGTAATTTTTCAAGCAAATCATAAAAATGGAAAAAGTGAAGAAAATCTTATTCCATGTTGAGTATCTAAAAGATCAAATTAACCCATCTCCCTACTGGGAGTGCTATTTTCCTCAAAGCATGCTTTTAGATATTTAGTAGTTATGAACTAGAAAAAAAAAAAAAGGTCATTAAGAGTGTTTGATGTAAAACGGGAAGGAATGGAATACTTTGGAAAATATTTAAATATATAATTACCTTTAGGGATGCTGAAAATGAAAAGATTATGCAGTTTCTGCGAGAAGAAGAAAGTAAAAGGAAATAAGTTTTACAAATATCAGGAAGGAATGGGGGTGGTAATAGCAATAGTTGGGAAGCTACCTCTGGAAAAGTGATAGAGGAAATCACTGAGAGATGGGTCCTATTGCAACAGAAGTTCTAAGATCTCTGGACTGAAACATTTTATTTCAGAAGGCAGCAACAATACAGAATCACAGGTACATGATAAACAACAAGCTAAAGTGGTAGAAAGAGGAAGGTTGCTTGCAAGTAAGAAGTATGGAAGCAAGCATCTACTGATTGCCCAAAGATATTGAGCATTGTTTAATGTCCTAGTTCAACCCTCACCTTAATATTTTATTTTTCTCTTAAGTTTCCGAACCTAGGAAATATCTGAAACCATCTGCAGTAAGTCATTGTGTGCCTTGGGATGCAATCATTTCCTTCTTTCCAGCTGCAAGCCCCAGGCAAGTTTCAGGAACTCATTAGCAGAGGCCCTTGTTCCTCTACTAGGTATTTTACAGAACTACTGTCCTCTTACTCAGACTTTTTAATAATTTACACATTAGGGACCTCATTCATAGAAAAATGAAGCTGGCCCTTATGAGGAGACTATTACCACTTATGTTTTATCCTACTACTTTCTATTTCTATCCTCCCCAGGATTTCAGAAATACAAAGGTGTTCATGCAATGTATGTAATGCTTGGGTGACAGAGACGGAGAGATAGGCTTGAATATGATTCCTGACCTTAGGCAAGTGACTTAAAATCTCACAGCTTTAGTTATCCTATCTCCAATAGAATACCATTCTTCATAGGCTATAATACCTGGAAAGTTGGATTGAAAATGAATGAAAGAATGGATGGACAAATGAATAAATGAGTGAATGAAATTAGTGTAAGAAGAAGGTAAAGGTGACTACCAGTAAACACCATAGAGATTTTTCTTAATTTGATATACCTTATATATCAGTATTATAAATGATTGGGCCTCTTTTCTCTTGATCTGAGCTATACAGAACAATTAAGATCTGTTAAATGATGGAAGTTTACACTTGAGGAGAAGAGGTGACATTTGACAGATATATTTCTACCTGCTTATTGTACATTTCATATGTGTTGACCTTCATGTCCCATTGGATAAACATCTGTTTGTTTTTATCTTGAGTCCCTTGCAGCTCTCCACTGATTTTCATTCTGAATCCCTCTACTACTTACACTCCAGCTGATTAAGCAGCAGGGTTTGAAGAGAAAAGGCAGGTGGGAGATATCTCCTAAAGTGGGGCCAAGCAGTCTGTGTGGCCTTCTGTGTTTGCTTGCATTTATTTCTCTATTGAATGATTGGTGTTGGACCTTAAGCTTTAATATTCTACATTTTAGATGTAGCCTATTCATCTATAAAATAACAAAATTGCACTCATGCTCTGCCAAATGAATCTGACTAAAAACAGAATGGCCTTTGAAAGGCATTTCTGGTAACTTAGACGTTAAGCACTGTTCCTTCTGGGCCAGAGTTAGCATAGTGTTCTAGGGGCTGTATCCAGTGAAAGGTATTCCTAATTCCCATCCCCAGATGATATCCATAGACTGCCACTTAAAGGCTACATCAAGTGAACTCAGGGGATTTATGGGCAGTGATGGGAAGAAAAACCTGAGAGTGAGAAGTTACAGATTCTTAATACATTCCCAGCCTTTAGCTAGCTAGCCGGGAGATCTAAGTCATATCGTTTCACCTCTCTAAAATTCTTTTTCCCCCATCTATAAAAAAGGGAAGAACTGACCTGGTTGATATCAAAGGTCTTTTCCAACAAAAAATGCTGTAGTCAACAAAACCTTTTACAACTAAGCAAATAGACACTGTAGAAACTCCATCTCATTTCTCTACTTCTATATTTATCACTTCAGTCATCAACAAGACATTGCCCAATGTAAGTGAGCTGAGTTAGCCATATTTAATAGCATGGGAGTTGCCTCAGAAAAGTTAGGAATGTCAAATTTCACTCGAGTGTTTGGTCACAATTGAAGAAAACCAAAGGGAATGGAAAGGTGCAGCAAATCCCAGATGCCCCAATTTCAGTTTATCTTACACAACAGCAAGGAAAGGGTAAGAGGACATCCATTTTCAAATTGTTTCTATGTCACAGCAAGATGCCAGCCTCTGGCTGCGTTCTGGCTTCCAGGAAAATAAAAGAAGTACCTAACACACCCCTCCACACCTTGCCTCTTTCAAGGTGACTATTCTTGCATCCGCCTTTGGAGTCTAACCAAGGATACAGTCCTTTTAAGTATAAAAATGTACTTCCTAATTCCATCTTCCCAGCAGTGCAGAAGAATCCTAAAAGGTTAGGAAGAACGAAGAAGCCTCTAAACTCTATGCCCTTGAGAGTACTTAGAATCACATTCTTCTTGACACATCAGGTAGGATTTTATGTGACATGCAGCTAAAAAGAAAGATCTGGGAGTAGCAATGAACAGTTCTGCCGGCTTATGAGAGAGATGCTTCTCTCTTCAGTTTTTCTGACTATAGAAGTAAAATATATATAATAAGAGAGGGATGGAAGAAAGAGGCAGCCTCTTTAGTCCACTAATAAATAAAAAATTATCCTGGCACTTGTTACAACGATGTCAAGACTATCACAATAGGGAAGGAAGAGAGATTGGGCTCAACTCTAAACACAACAAGAACAAGTGGAGATTTACAGACAGAGAGTAGGTTCCACTGGTTGGAGAGTAGGGTCCGTGTATGGAAAATAATTTAGAGGAAACCCCAAGGATAGGGGGATTCTTGCTAAACTAACCTAACAGGATTACTGCTGAAGGCAAGCCAGGGTGTTGGGGTGGTGGTGGATGAGAAATTTGATCATATATTGAGGGTGATTGGATATTGAGGGTTAAGGGATTCCCTCTAAACTGACTTAGCAGGATTCTTGCTAAAACTGATCTATGCAAGCCCTGCAAGGGGAATGGGTTGTGGAAGTGGCAGAGCAAAGTCAACATCAATTCAAGGAGGGCTCAGAGAAGCTTGACTAAAGTTTGGTCAGGGATCTATAGATCTTCCACGTCCTTAAGAGCCTTTTTTTTTTTTTTTTTTTCAAATCACTCTAACTTGTATCTGCAGAGCTGCCACAGTCCTATGATTATCTTATGAAACTTATTGCTCTTGATGGCCTTTGGTTTGTTACTTTTCTTTTTATTTTTTAAAATGTTTTAATTATGCTTTTGGATTTACAAAATACAGTTCCTTAGAATTCTCTTCTCAAGGTCTACACAGGGTTTCATACACGGTTCTGGTTCATTTAGTGTGACATAGATGGAATTCTGTGCCGGGCATCATGGTAGGCATTTGGGAAACATGAGTGAAAAAGACATAGGTCCTCTTCTCATGGAAAAACCTCATGGGAAAACTCATGTTTTGTTGCAGAGCCCACATAAATGAGGCATTACTCTGTTTTCTCTTTCATTTCCATGTCAAAGAGAGATTCCTCATTAAGGTGAATGTACTTAATTTTATTTTCTTAAGATAATACTCAAACCAAGCTTCAAAAGAACTTTGTTGAAGAAAGGCATTTCCAGGGCATTTTTTCTAACCTAAAATACCTGTACACCCTTTAGCTGTCTGATAGTCCTTGCCCTGGGGAGGCTGAGGACCATAGTACGCTGGCTGCTGCTAGCCTGCTAAGCACACAGCGCAAGTCTCGACCCTGAGGGGCATTCAATAAATATCTGTAGCCTGTCAGAAGCCTGCTGGTCAGAAAAACCATGGCTGTGTCATGCAGCCAGGTGACCTGGAGATGTCAATAAAACCAACCGCATGAGACAGACAAGAAACACTGAGGAATATGAAGTCAGAGAGAAACATAGTATCAGTTACATTCTCTCCACTAGGTGTCATTATATAGGCAGATTATACAACTGATAAAGACTAGTTTTTTTCTCTTATTTTAATCATCAACATGAAAATTCTGTAATTTATTGATGCATCTATCTGTTCTCCCTATAGGCTTGCGCTATGGACTTTGAAGACCATATTAAAATAATAATTGCCTACCAGAATAAACATCACATATTTTCTAGACTATGAAGTGTTACTTAAAAATCCAACTAGGGGAAGTCCAGTTCCACATATTTGTCCCTATACTTCTAGAAAAACAAAATTAAAACCCCTGCATACTCCACATACAACAAACCCAAAAAGGCTCTGAAAGTTGGAGAGAAGAATAGACTAGGTAGGGACCTCAGGATGTAAGGAACAGCATGGCCATAAGTTCCCAGGGTGTTTGTTTTTTGTTTGTTTTGTTGTTGTTTTTTTTTTTTTTTTTTTTTTTGGTCTTGTGTATCCCAGAGTTGAGGAAGCCGGCCAGCAACCTGAAAATTCCAATGGACAAAGTAAAGGAAGCCTAAACAAAAGCCTGCTCTTTAAAGCCAAAAGACCAAGAAAGAGGCAGAATAGGAAGAAGTAAAACTTTTTAGACAATAACCACGGTAGACCAGCCAAATGCCACAGAGGAAAAAACAAAAACAAAACACAAACACACAAACACACACACACACACACAAACTGCTCACAACTCCACTCATGCCAACAAAGGTTAATTATGGAGCCCAGACTTCTACACTCATGGGGCTGCAATGAGGCAGCACAGTATCCCTTGCCAAGATGGTGTCAGAGGAGGTCAAGGACAGAGCTGAGATTTTCATATCCCCTGGCCCGTAAGGAGCCACCTCACCCTCTGGGTGTCAGTGGAGTCCACATGGAGAATCTGGCTTTCCACACCTGCCCAGGAGTAACGAGGGGCCCCTCCTCCTCCCACGGGGGTTGGTGTCAAAGGGGTTTGCAGCAGTTGGACATGCATGTGCAAAAAGAAAAATTAATCATTGGCCTAAGTCTAACATCTGGTACAAAAATTAACTTCAAATGAATCAGACTTAAATGTAAAAGTAAAACTATAAAACTTTTTAGAAAAAAAAAATCTTCATGATCTAGGGTTAGGCAAAGTGTTCTTAGACTTGACATCAAAAGCATGATCCTTAAAAGGAAAAGTCAATAAATGGACTTCATTAAAATTAAAAACTTCTGCTTTGCAAAAGACCTGTGAAAAAGATGAAAAGACACATTACAGAGTGGGAGAAACTACGTATCAGGCAAAGGAGTGATAACCAGAATGTATAACGGACTCTCAAGATTCACCAGTAAGAAACAATCTAATTTAAAAATGGACAAGAGAACCAACCATTTCACTGATGAGGTTATATAGATGTTAAGTAAAAGATGTTTAACATCACTAAAAATTTAAGGAAATGCAAATTAAAGCCACAGTGAGGTATCATGACACGCTTATCAAAATGGCTAAAATAAAAAATATTGCAACACCAAATGATGGCAAAGATGTGAAGAATCAGAATAATTCATACTGTGTTGGTGAGAATATAAAACTGTATAGCCATTTTGGAAAATAATTTTGGCTTTTGCTTTAAAAATTAAACACACAGCTACTATATGCTCCATCAGTTGTACCCTTGACATTTGTCCCAAAGAAATGAGAGAGTTATAGTCACACAAAAAACCCATACATAAACCTGGTATGGTAGCTCACACCTGTAATCTCAGCACTCTGGGAGGTCAAGGAGGGTGGATTACTTAAGCCCAGGAGTTCAAGACCAGCCTGGGCAATATGGTGAAACTCGTCTCTCCAAAGAATAGCCAGGTGTGGTGGCAGGTGCCTATAGTCCCAACTACTCAGGAGGAGGCTGAAGTAGGAGGATCACCTGAGCCCAGGAGGTTGAGGCTACAGTGAGAAGTGACTGCTCCACTACACTCCAGCCTAGGTGACAGAGTGAGACTCTGTCTCAGAAAAACAAAAACAAAAACCCATACATAAGTGTTTATAGCAACTTTGTTCATAATACCCATAAACCAAAAACAATGACAGAATTAACTGTGGTACATCTATTCCACAAAATACTACATAGCAATAAGAAGAAATGACTGTATTTTTTTTTTACTATAGCTATCTACTGAGCTTTTACCATATGTAAAATGCTTTCTATATAATTTCATTTAATTTTACAACTCTTCGAAATACATGTTCCTTTTTAAAACTGAAACATGACATTTGTACAATTTTATGGGATACATGTGACACTTTGTTATAGGCACAGAATGTGTAAATGATCAAGTCAGGGTACTTAGGGTATCATCTTCTCAAGTATTTGTAATTTCTAAGTGTTGGGAAAACTTCAAGTCCTTTCCTCTAGCTACTTTGAAATATATGTCATTGTTAGGTATAGTCACCCTGTTCTACTATTGAGCATTAAGTAGTTCGTTAAGGAATGAACTACTGATAGATGCAGCAAACTGGGTGATTCTCCAGTGACTTATGCTAAAAGAAAAAGAGTCTACGCCAACAGTTTCATACTCTATAACTTCATTTATATAATACTCTTGAAAGGACAAAATTATAGAAATGAACAGAATTAGTGGTTTAAAGTGTTAAGGAGGGCGTGGGGACAGGAGAGAAGTGGTGTGGCTATGCAAAAGCAACATGTGGATCCTTGTAGTGATGAAAATTATGTATCTTAACTATATCAAGGTTAATATCTGCTTTTTAATGCTGATCTTATGATTTTGCAAGATGTTATGTTGGGAGAAACTAGGTAGAGGATATAAAAGGATCTTTATTATTTCTTACAACTGCATGTGAATTTTTGTCTTTGTTACTGTCTCAAAATAGAAAAATTTAATTAAAACACCAAATAGGGCGTAGAGTAGTTAACTGGAGGAGGTATTACTTATATTAAAACACATACTGATATATTAAGAGAAGAAAGCAAATTCTGATTTTTCAAAATAAGATATAAAACATCAAAGAAAGTCCTGCAATAGAACTTTCAAACTATATTCCAGATTCTTCGGAGGAAATATTTACATGACTCTATTTCCCAGGTGAAAAACTTTGAGCAGTGCTTGGTGGAAAAAAGAGAAGATTGACCAAAAGACCTGGATTCTACTTCTTACTGCAATGGGATTTTAAACACTTTGCTTACTTTCTCTGACCTTCTGCTTCCACTTTAAACTGGGAATAAGAACAATGTTTTCTTACCTTTCTCTCTGGGTAACTATAATGATCAAATGAGGAAAAAAAATCCATAATCTGAAAAATACTGTTATTATTGAGACAAATAACACTGATATGAGCACATTGCATCAATGACTTATATGAATGTGCAAGCCCAAAATAACTAACATAAACATATTTGCACAAACAGGATAAACTTTTGTTTTCTTTTTAGAAGAGTGAAACTTATGTAAAAGGAACTAGATTAGAGCAAAATTATATCCTCACTAATAAAGCAAACGTCTCATTAAAGTATATTATCTTGACTGACTTCTTACTACTCCCACCCAAAAATGACAGAGCACAGATTATACTGTCTCTTTAGCTATTTGCAACACTTTAAGCTTTATCTTTGTGGCACTATCCCTCAAAACTCAAATAGAGGAAGACATGCAAAATATTGGACTGATGCTGCCTATGTTAACAAGTGATGCATTTCTTGATTTAAAAAAAAAAAGAAGAAGAAAATAGAGAAAATAGAAACCCACAGATTAAACCAATATCTAGAAATAGTAGTTTCTAAACCAAGATGTACTGAACAGGAATTGGAAGAAGCTGGATTCTTATGTTGCTGCTGAAGACTAGGCAGGAACTAATGTAAACTAGATGAATGATGACACCAAGGGAACAACAACAACTACAAGAGATACTGAGCATTTGCCATTCATTTGGAGCTTTTCCAACTTGTTCCTACACTCCTATCTTAAGACAAAGACAAGCATGAAAGGACCACTTGCAAGATTGTGCAGACTCAGAAAAAGCCAATCGGAGAACTAGCAGAGATGTGATGCCTGGGCAGGTAGGCAGAGAATCAAAACTCTAGAACCAAAACACAGAATTCCAGAAAGCATCAGACATCCAAAAATCTCTGTCTTTGGGATGGCTAAAGGGAGATCAAAGCTAAGGAGGAGGAGGAGGAAATTTGTCTATTATAAAGCCGATGCCCAGTCCTAGACAGATATTGAACCGGGACGGGCTACTGGGACAGAGAAGGCATTATAGCAACAACACAGGAATTTCGTCATTTTCAGAATTAGGCTCTAAGTTGAGACTTTAAGAAAAAGCCCAAAGCTATGCTATTTAAACTTAACTGCATGATCATGGGATATAAGACAAACAGCAAGGATGACTTGGTTTGGAATCCTCAAGAGTGACCTAGAACAGCTTACGTCACTCTTGACTGAGGACAAAAGTGCCAGAGGGAAGGTCGAACATCTAGATAGGTTGGAGATGAGGACAGACAAGCTGCAAATAGAGAGGCTTTTGGAAAGCAAGCTGTAAATTCTCTGACACTTATACTTTATTTCCAGCAAAGTCCATGTCTAAGATGACTGAAAAATAATACTTTTTGCACTAGAGGTATAATATTAACAGCAATCAGAGTTATAATGCTACCTCTTGCGCTTTTCCTCCTACGTTCTTTCTTCGTGCTCTGATAACAGTGGGAATAAGTTCTATATAAATATCAGAGGCTGCATATCTGAAATATCACAGAGAAGAAAGGTTAGGTTATAAGCAACTTCAGAATCAGGCCTTTGGAGAATCAGAACAGGACTCCACCTCGTCTTCCATTTTGCTAAATACCAAGGTAGTTTCATGTGTTCAGGTTTTTGCAAATCTGGCCATCTGCAAAGTTTTGTTCTAGGCTTGCAGGTAGACAAATATACTAGAGCTTCTATGTTAGCAAGGTAATAGCAAGATAAGCTGAATTAAGTCTACAGTTGAATAAGCTGGCTACAATATTGTGTTGTAACGTTTAGGGTAAACTAAAATCATTTGATTAGATATCGAGGGGCAGGTTTTGAGTGATAGGTGATCTTTTTTTCTTAAATAAAGGTATTTTAACAGCTTTCTTATCTTCCCTGTATGTTCAAACACTAGGATTTCATTCATTGGGCTCAAATCTTCCCAGGAATTAAGTGTAGGTTACTAGCACTATTTTAACATTAAAAATCCTTCTTTAGACAGATGAAGTCACCTGTGACATGAGACAGGGCTACGTTGCCCATTTGGAAACTGCCACTAAGTGTCATGTTGCTCTTCAGAATAAAAAGGCTTTGAGAAGCCCCAAAATGATGTCACATTTTACTTGGCAATAGCTGGTACATACAACTGTCTGTTTCTTCAGCAAGATACTTCACACAAAAATCTGTGATTTAACTTTGATTACAAACTGAATAATTTCAATGAAAACCTTTTATTTTTGAGTTTACCATAGACTCATAAACCAGTTCTCTACAATTTGAGAACTACTGTTTGCTATTTGGTTCTTCCTAAGTGAATTTTCTTTCATGCAGGGTCAGATGGGTCTGACTGGGAAAGTAGCCTGAAGTGAATTTGAAGAAGAGATCAAAGTCAGAAGATGAATGTCTTAATCTGTCCAGGGTCCTATAACAAAATTCCTTAGATTGGGTGATTTATAAACAACAGGAATTTATTTCTTACAGTTCTAGAGGCAGGGAAGTCCAAGATGAAAGTACCAATGGATTTAATGCCTGGTACAGGCTCACTCTTTGCTTCATAGATGACATCTTCCTGCTGCATCCTTACTTGTGGACTGGGGCAAACAAGCTCCCTCTTTCTTCATTAATCCTACTCATGAAGGTGGAGCCCTGATGACCTAATCACCTCCCAGAGGCCTCGTCTTTTACTGCCGTCACATTGAGGATTAGGTTTCAACATATAAATTTTATGGGGGACACAAACATTCAGACCTTAGCAATAAATAGACAAAATCAGGAAGAAAAACTGGAGCCAATGTCGGAAGCTAAGAAACTAAACAGGATGGTTGTAGCTGTGTGGTGTTCCTTCTGAGGCCTCTGTTCTGTTCCATTTGTTTATATCTCTATTTTGGTACCAATATCATGCTGTTTTGATTGTAGTAGCCTTGTAATATAGATAATATAGTCTCTTCGTAATGCCATCCCCATCAAGCT
>CAUYLG010022441.1:0-24761 GCA_963573385.1 Cacajao melanocephalus | reverse complement strand
TTCAATCAGGTAAATAGGCGAGTCTGCCTTCCCGGAGCTCCAAACGTCGACCAACAGGGGACCCGGTCCCGTTTACTCTGCACTGAGAACCGCCGTGCCGGCCACAAGAGTTGTGCTGGTGACCCGTGGGGCTCCTCCGCTGGGAATCTCCTGGTCTGTGGGCAAGAAAAATTCATCTGTAAGTGTGGCGTCCTCTCGTTCTGCGTGCTTTCTGTGGGAGCTACACTCCTGAGCTGCTGGTAGTCAGCCATCTTGGATCTCTCCCTTTGTCTCCTTCTCTTGAACTTTCCAGAGGTTTGTCCATCCTATTCCTTCTACCTGGAATATCCTTCTCCAGACAAGACTCATTTTCAGCCAGGGCCAGGTCAAATGCCACCTTCTCCCTCTCCCAGCCAGGCAAGACCTCCTTTGAGGGGTCACACACACTGCAAGTCCTCTGCCAAAGTGCCAGCCCTATCTGATTTACATTCCACGGGGTAATAGTGAGTGATACCTATGTCAGAGGGATTCACGTTAGCGAATTTTGCACTTGTCTCATTTTACTACTATTAGACTATAAATCTCTTCAAGATAGGGACTGAATATTTTTCATTTCTCATAGCACCTATGAAAGGCAACTCTCATTTACTGAGCCCCTGCTGTGAGTTGGGAGGTGTTATCTCACCTAATCCACAGCAGGAGCAAACACTGCAAGGTAATTATTGTTCTGTTCTATTTTCAGACAAGGAAGCTGAGGCTCAGGTAGCTTAAGCAGTTTTGGCAAACTTGTCAAGACTTCTGCAAACCTAGACAGAAAAGGTGCTCAACCCCCAGCCCCTTTAAGGAAAGGATGCATGGCTTAGGGACAGATATGCCTTGGAGCAAAGAGAAAGGCAGCCGTACTCTTGAATGTACTATTTTATCAGATGAGTAATTAGAAGACAAAACTGACTTTTTTTAAAAAAGAATATACTATTTTAGCCCCTGCTTTCTCCTCAACCCAGAGTTTTTATGTAGACCATAGGATGGCCTGCCCATCTGTATTTGGAGGTGCTGCTGCCAGTCACACCTGGGTTCTACTGACCTCCAGCCCTGGCTGTGGTCCTGCCCAGGGCTCAGTGTGTATTGAACAGATGAATGAATGAGACTTGCAGAAGGCTGATTTCATCCTTATTTGAATGATTCCAATCTTGATTAAACTTCTTAGCAAGAGGTTATTTTCTTCTGGACTTCAGTTCATTCATGTCTAAAAGGAGGAGGTTGAGGCTGGGCACAGTGGCTCACACCTGTAATCCCAGCACTCTGGGAGGCCGAGGCAGGTGGATCTCGAGGTCAGGAGTTCGAGACCAGCCTGGCCAAGACGGTGAAACCCCGTCTCTACTAAAAATACAAAACTTAACCAGACATGGTGGCACATGCCTGTAATCCCAGCTACTCAGGAGGCTGAGGCAGGAGAATTGCTTGAACCCAGGAGGCGGAGGTTGCAGTGAGCCGAGATTGTGCCATTGCACTCCAGTCTGGGCAAGAGAGTGAGAGATTCTGTCTCAAAAGAAAAAAAAAGAGGTTGAAGTCAGTGATCTCTCAGGTCTCACCTAGGATGTGGTGATATCACTAATTCCCCTGACATCCCTTCTGTTTAGGAACCCTGATGAAATCTGCAGCTTTTCCTCACTCTCTCCAGGTAGGAAAGCCAAGGAAGAACCATATTCTGGAAACTAAGGAAGGAGAAGTTTTGAGACACAGGGTGGTCCGTAGGATCAAGCAGGACAGCAGGGCTGGGCAGTGGGATCGGGCAGTGAAGCAGGGGTTCTCAAATTTCACTGTGCACCGAAAGCTCCTGGAAGGCTTGTTAGAACACAGATTACTAGGCCCTGTGCTCAAAGTGTCTGATTTAGTAGGTCTGGGTTGGGGCCTGGTAAGTGGTATTTCTGGAGACCACAGTTTGAGAACTAATACTGTAGAGAAACCTATAAGGTTGGGTGGAATAGGCAGGAGGAAAAGATCTTAGGAGAAGATGCTATGGGCCATGAGCCTGAAAGACAATACAAGATGAATAACATCTGCAGAGAATTGCAGCTGCAGAGTAGAAACTAACTGTAATCTGGGTCCTGCCCTTCTGAAGCTTTTAAAATAAGCTGCTAGCATTTTCCAGCCTTACAGGGAATTGACAAAAGGTGGGCTTCAAGCCTACATAGGAGCCAGCCTCTTACAGAACAGCAGTTAGCAATACACATCTAAAGAACTAAGCAGCTGGCCTGTGTCTATATCATCAGAATTGATTATACATATGAAGGTTGATGCATTGAGCTTATCAAATTGTTTTAAATATAGCAAACGCTTTAAAAAAAACCCTTTGTAGTAAAACCACCTCTGTTTCAGTGCTCAGCCACAACACATTGCGGGCAGCACAATGACAGTTGGAAATGTGGACCCCTTGGAAGGACTGTCATGGCTGCCCTCAGCATAGACTTGCTGGTCCCTATCAAATTCATCCTCCATACTTATGTTCTGTTTAATATAGAAACCAACCTCTCTGTTATCAATCATTTTTAATTAACTGTACGAAGTACAATTCTTCATTCCTATCTTGTGATTAACACTGGGAGAATCCAAAAAGCACAGTATCTGACCTCCAATAAGCCATAAAGTTAAAAGCTTTTCTAGGCAATGAATATATAACCTGATTTTTTTTCTCCTACAGATCCTCTCTCTGCCCTTCTTTCTCTCTTTCTCCTTCTGTGTGAAACTCTTTCTTTATCCCTTTCCTTTTCTATAACCTTCCTTGATCTTTCCCTCTCCAGTGCCCCCTTCCCACGTTCCCTTCCTCAGTTCCAGGATGTTCTCTCCTCAGCTTGCCCATGGGTTTTTTACCTGCAACTCGTGTGTGTGTGTCAAGGAATAGAGGTGAGGGGTCATCCCTTCCTTGAGTGACAGAGTCACCTTGCTTTTCTTTGCTGGCTGGTGCTGTTAGGAGACAAGGTACACAACCTTACCCCTAGGGAGCCAGTCACGTCTCTAATTAATAATAATAATGATAACAATAATAGTGATGACGGCTGGGCATGGTGGCTCATGCCTGTAATCCCAGCACTTTGGGAGGCTGAGCGGGTGGATCACCTGAGGTCAGGAGTTCAAGACCAGCCTGACCAACATGGTGAAACCCCGTGTTTACTAAAATTAGCCGGGCATGGTGGCAGGCACCTGTAATCCCAGCTACTCGGGAGGCTGAGGCAGGAGAATTGCTTGAACCTGAGAGGTGGAGGTTGCAGTGAGCCGAGATTGCACCACTGCACTCCAGCCTGGTCAACAAGAATGCAACTGTCTCAAAAAAAAACAAAAAATAGTGGTGATGACAAGCCAACATGTGCCAGGCACTGTGGTAGGCAGCTCACACTTCACTCTGCATGTGCTATTATCCCTTAAATGTCTCATACAAGGTCATTCAACTACCGAGTAGCCAGAGGTAGAATTAAAGAGGCGAACTTGCTGTTTTCTCCACTTAAACTCTTTTGTCACCAGGCTGCAAGGTAGTAGTATGATCACGGCTCACCGCAGCCTCGACCTCTGGGCTCAGGTGATCCTCCTACCTCAACCTCCCAAGTAGCTGGGACTACAAGCACGCACCACCATACCCAGCTAGTTTTTTTCATATTTTTGGTAGAGACAGGGTTTCGCTATGTTGCCCGGGCTTGTCTTGAGCTCCTGAGCTCAAGCCACCTTCCTGCTGTGGCCTCCCAAAGTGTTAGGATTACAGGCACGAACCACCACACTCACCCTACTCCAACTCTTTTCTGTAACCCCACCCACCCTATTTTATCCAACCAAATTGGACTAATCTTTCAGATCTCAATGGAAGTGCTTCTAATCTTCTAGGTGGGGATTTAATACCCCAACTGTTGCATTCTCACAGAGTACCATATGTCCCCAACACTGCAGTTAGCCTGTACAGCAATTGCCTGCTTAATTGTCTGTGGTTTGTCATCGTACCAGCATGGCTGAGCAAGGTGCCTGGTACACAGCAGGTGTTCCATAAATGCCTGTAGGAAAAGTAAATGGACTGACCAATGAACAGAGGAAGTGTCTAGAGAGGAGCCACCAGGCTGATGAAGGTTTCCCAAGCCAGGGCTTGAGGAAAAGAGTTGAAAGAACTAAGGAAGTTTAGCTTGAAAAACAGAAGATGTAGCAGTTCTCCGGAGCTGCGTTATGGAACAGGTTAGATTTGTCTCCTCCTTGAAGAGGAGACAGAAATCCAGACATCTGTATGTTCAAGGAACCAGATGTTTCTTCTATGTGAAACTTTGTGGGCATCAGCCCACAAAACAAACAAATTTCAGCCAGGTTGCCAGGCGTGGTGCCTCATGCCTGTAATCCGAGCACTTTGGGAGGCCAAGGTGGGCGGATCACCTGAGGTCAGGAGTTGGAGGCCAGCCTGGCCAACATGGTGAAGTGCTCTCTCTACTAAAAATACAAAAATTAGCCAGGCATACTGGTGGGCACCTGTAATCCCAGCTACTCAGGAGGATGAGGCAGGAGAATTGCTTGAACCCAGGAGGTGGATGTTGCAGTGAGCCGAGATCACGCCACTGCACTCCAGCCTGGGTGACAGAGTGAAACTCTGTCTCAAAAAGCAAGCAAATAAACAAACAAAGGAATTTCTTGCTGGTGCATGGGGGATATTGAACACCTTGTACACGGAGGGTTTAATAAACCTCTAATCTGCAAATCTTGTTATTCCTGGATTCCATGGAGGTGCCTGCAGAATTGGAAATGAGCTGGCAGTGGTGCGTGCCTGTAGTTCCCAGCTACTTGGGAGGCCAAGGCAGGTAGATTGCTTGAGTCCAGGAGCTTGAGACCAGCCTGGGCAACATAGCAAAACCCTGTCTACAAAAATACAAAAATTAGCCAGGTGTGATGGCTTACACCTGTGGTCCCAGCTACTTGGGAGGCTGAGATAGGAGGATTGCTTGAGCCTGGGAGATGGAAGTTGCAGTGAGCTGTGACTGCACCACTGCACTCCAGCCTGGACAACAGAGTGAGACCCTTCCTCTCTCTCTGTGTGTATATATACGTATATATGTGTGTGTATATATATACGTGTATATATATATACACACGTATATATATACACGTATATATATACATACATATATGTATATGTATATATGTATATATATGTATATGTATATATGTGTGTGTGTATATATATATTTTTTTTTCTAGAAATTTGAGTTGTATATTAGTTTCCTAGGGCCTCTATAACAATGTACCACAAATGGGGTGGTTAGACAACAGGAATTTATTGTCTAACAGTTCTGGAGGCTAGAAGTCTAAGCTCAAGGTGTCGGCTGTGTTGGTTTCTTCTGAGCCCTCTCTCCTTGGCTTGTAGGTGGCCATCTTCTCCCTGTGTCTTCACATAGTCTTTTCCCTCTGTACCTGTGAGTGTCCAGACTTCTTCTTATAAGGACACTAGTCACATTAAATTAGGCCTGCCCTAATAACCTCATTTTAACTTAATCACCTCTTTAAAGACCCTAACTCCAAATCTGGTTATATCCTGAAGGCCTGGCGGGAGGACTTCATCATATGAATCGGGGGGCAGGGAGAGGGACAGAAGTCAGCCTGTGACAAGTTGCTTTGCTTTTCACTTTCCCAGTTTGTGGAGGACAGTGTGTTATCTTTCAACATGTTCTTAAATAGCCTCTTTTTCCTTTCAGATTCATTTTATGTTCCCACTTCAGGGTGATATGACCAATGTTGGGCGAAGAATGTTCAAAGACTTGAGCGGTGTGTCACTTATTACCTTACCATCGCATATTTCAGAGTCATGAAAGCAGCTCCAGCAAGCGCAGTGGTCTGTGCAGCTGGCATCCTAGGGCTGCAGATGGGACCTGCGTGCAATCTAACCAGGGTGTGAAGTCAAGTCTGAGTGAGGTTTTTCAAAAGCCAAGAATTAGAACGACTAGCTCAATCCTGTTTCAATGCATCCAAGGGAGGCTGATTTATTGGGAAAGATGAAAGGAGGTCAATGTGTATATTTTGGCTGCTCAGAAGATTGTGGGGCCGGGAAGGGGGTAGGAGGAAGTTATAAACCTACAGCCAGCCAATGAGTAAGAACATCAAAGAGGAAGCTGAATGGCCAGATGGACCAAGAGCTGGGGCACAGGCAGGGTCTTGGAGAGAAATAAGATGAATGCATGCTTTGGACAACTTGAGCTCAGAACCAGGAGAGGCCTTTGGAAAGGCATGATAGATTATGTGTACTGTGGGTCATTATGCCATGAGAGGTCCTGGGGGGATGAGCCCCAGAGGCCCTTAAAGTCAGGGTGGATCATTAAGTAAACTGCGCAGGAATTTCTTCCAGGAGGGCTCAGACTTGGCAAAGGTTGGGAAGGGCTGCTTTCTATCTCCAGCTCTTAATTCCCCAGCCCTGATGCTGGGGCTCGCTTATTCCAGCCTACTCCCTTCATTTATTGAATAAATATATACTGAGAACTCCCTTATTCCAAAGTCTGTGCTAGGCCCAGTGAAAGATGAGGAATCCCTAAATCTTTGGGACTTGGTGAGGTCGCTGGGGAAACGTCCTCCTCTCCTTTCATCCGTTTGCACCCAGATATGCCTGTGCCATGTGATTGTCCCACCACTGACTGAAGCAGGCCTCTCCACTCTCCTCTTCCAGTTAAACCTGAATTTGTCTCCAAAGTGAAGAACAATAGAAAAACCATCAATTTTTTGGAGCGTTTTTTTTTTTTTTTTGAGCTGGAATCTCGCCCTGTTGCCCAGGCTGGAGTACAGCGGCACAATCTTGGCTAACTGCAACCTCCACCTCCCAGGTTCAAGCAATTCTCTGGCCTCAGCCTCCTGAGTAGCTGGGATGACAGGCACATGCCACCACGCCCAGATAATTTTTGTATTTTTAGTAGAGACAGGGTTTCACCATGTTGACCAGGATGGTCTCGATCTCTTGATCTTGTGATCCACCCGCCTCGGCCTCCCAATGTGCTGGGATTACAGGCATTAGCCACTGTGTCTGGTCCCAAGCTTTTAAACTATACAAAAATGGTTTCATTCTGCTACACCTTTTTTTTTTTCTGAGGCAGAGTCTTACTCTATCGCCAGGCACCAGGCTGGAGTGCAGTGGCACAATTTTGGCTCACTGCAACCTCCACCTCCTAGGTTCAAGCAATTCTCCTGCCTAGCCTCCTAAGTAGCTGGGACTACAGGCACGCGCCACCACTCCCAGCAAATTTTAGTATTTTTAGTAGAGACGGGGTTTCACCATGTTGGCCAGGAGGGTCTCGATCTCTTGACCTTGTGATCTGCCCCCCTTGGCCTCCCAAAGTGCTGGGATTACAGGCTTAAGCCACCGCACCCGGTCTCTTTTTGTTTTTCTGAGATGGAGCCTTGCTCTGTTGCCCAGGCTGGAGAGTGGTGGCGCATTCTGGGCTCACTGTAACCTCCGCCTCCTAGGTTTAGGCGATTCTCCTGCCTCAGCCGGCTGAATAGTTGAAATTACAGGCATGTGCCACCACAGCCGGCTAATGTTTGTATTTTTAGTAGAGATGGGGTTTTGCCATGTTGGCCAGACTGGTCTTGAACTCCTGACCTCAGGTGATCTACCCACCTTGACCTCACAAAGTGCTGGGATTACAGGCGTGAGCCACCGTGCCTGACCCTGATATACTATTTTGTTTCATAATTTGCCTGGATTTTATCATTGATTCATCCATTCAACAAATATGTATTGAGAACCTACAGTGTGCAAGGCATTGCTCTGGGTGCCAAGAATACTGCAGGGTCAGGCCAGGGTCACATCTGGCTCACCATTAGTCAGGCTTTAGGGTTTGGTACAAATTCCATGGCCTCAGGCACTATGAGTGCATAAGATCAGCAAAAATAGTCCTTATAGAGATGGAAAATTCACTCATAAACCATCTCGGCTTGATGCCTTCTGTAGAGGGGACGTATTTGACAACAAATTCAATATCTTCAAAATCCATTTGTGCATTTAAGTTTTACATTTATTCTTAATGTAATAATGGTCATTGATATTTTTCTGAAAAATTGTCTCATTTGTCTACATTTTCAAATCTGTTGTTATAAATTACAGCTCATAATACTAAACTATCTTTTAATAGGGAACATGTATTTTATAGATACATGTTTGTAAATATAGGGTCCCACTATGTTGCCCAGGTTGGTCTTGAACTCCTGGGTTCAAGCAATCCTCCTGCCTTGGCCTCCCAAATAGCTGGGATTACAGACATGAGCCACTGTGCCTGAACAGGGAACATGTATTTTTTTTTAACAAAAAGTGCCCAGTGTTAAACTTGGTACGGTGGCTCACGCCTGTAATCCCAGCACTTTGGGAGGCTGAGGTGGGCAAATCACTTGAGGTCAGGCGTCTGAGACCAGCTTGGCTAACATGGCGAAACCCTCTCTCTACTAAAAATACAAAAAACTAGCCAGGTATGGTGGCGGGCACCTGTAATCCCAGCTACTTAGGAGGCTGAGGCAAGAGAATTGCTTGAACCCAGGAGGCAGAGGTTGCAGTGAGCCGAGATCGCACCATTGCACTTCAGCCTGGGCGACAAGAGCAAAACTCAGTCTTAAAAAAAAAAAGAAAAGAAAAAGTGCCCATTGTTTTATTCTCATAGATCACAAAGCTCTTAGCAAAAATTCTGAAGAAACACTGAGACCTGGGGGATGGATGTGTGTTGCCAAGAGAGGAATCTCTATTGCCTCTTGGGTTTCTCTGATAATACCTGGTATTCGTAGAAGAGCTTCACAGTTTTTCAAAGCACCTGTCTTTTGCCTTACCTCTCCTGTCTTCCTTGTGTACCTGATGCCCCCAACTTCTTAGAATTGCCAGAGCCAGGTCACTGCTGGGCCCATGGTGTGGGTCTACATTCTAGTAAAAGGTTCGTTACCCCCTTCCCCCAACGCAGGAGTCTCCTGTTTTTAGGCAGCTTAAGAAAGCAGTCTTGGCCGGGTGCGGTGGCTCACACCTGTAATCCCAGCACTTTGGGAGGCCCAGGTGGGTGGATCACAAGGTCAAGAGATCGAGACTATCCTGGCCAACATGGTGAAACTCCGACTCTACTAAAAATACAAAAATTAGCTAAGTGTGGTGGCAGGCACCTGTAATCCTAGCTACTCAGGAGGCTGAGGCAGAGAATCACTTGAACCCAGGAAGCGAAGGTTGCAGTGAGCCAAGACTGTGTCACTGCACTCGGCCCTGGTGACAGAGTGAGACTCTATTTCAAAAAAAAAAAAAAAGAAAACAGTCTTATCTGTGGAGGAATGTCCAGCCTGCTTGGTGCAGATGCTGGGTTTGGGGACCCCGCTGTTTGCAGGAGTAGTCAGGGACTGTGAGACTCCTGGGATGTTATAGTCCCTATGCTAGCAGGGGAAAGACCCTGGGCCTGTGAGAAGTTGAGTTTAGGGCAGCCAGTCCTACTGGAAGAAAGAAGAGCCTCAGATGCCAGCAACCTGTTGTTTAGGCAACGCAGAGTGAGTGTCCAGCCATTTTCTGACAACCCTGCTTATTACACTATGTACGGAAATCAATGCAGATTTGCATCTGCTCTGAGGGGTGCAGGTGGTGCTCTGTGGAACACACACAGGCACGCCTTCACCCACCCTTTCCTGGACCTTTGGAATTCATGGCATTGGAACACTATATCTGTTGCATTTGGGTGTGGTTATAGTGCCAGTGTAAAGACAAGTTTGTCTGTGGAGTACCTGAATGACAAGAGCATGTGTTGTGTCAGTTCCACATGGAAGGACTCTTCCTCACAGGCATTGGAAGCGTACCAGTAGAATCTAAGCTCTAGGAAGGCAGGGTTTTGTTTTTGTTTTTGTTTTTTTGGTCTGGCACATGATAGACACTCAGTAAATATTTGCCGGACGAATGGACAAATGGAAACTGGAATGAAATGGAGATGCCTAGGTGGGTGGCATGAAGGACTCTGCCTCTCCTGGTCTTTGCCTTGTAGATGCCAAATATTCTAGGTGGAAACTGGGAAGTTGGCAGATGCTGCTCTGTAGAGAGTCAGTGGAGCAAAGATTGGAAAAACATCCAGCCTGTGTCAGCTAGCAGAAGAGGGGTTTGGAGTCTATTTTGTGGTCAGAATATTAGAGGAAGTACCCTGATCCCTCAGTGGTCAGAGTGTGGTTGACTAAGAGGCTCTAAAGAGTGAGATACTCAAAGAGATATGGACCACTTGGTCCATCCTTATAGGTTCGGATCTATGTCCTATCAAATGCTTTCCCATCGTGTATTAGCATGATAATGAACTCTTTCTACTTCAGCTTGATAATGCAATGGATTATATGGATAGATTTTCTAATGTTGAACCAATCCTTGCATTATTGGGGTAAACGTTACTTGATCACGATGTACTTTTTAATACTCTACTAGAATTATTTTGCTAATCTATTTTTGTATTTAGATTCACAAATGAAACTGGCTAGCATTCCCTCTAATTTTCACTTTTTGCACTGTCTGGTTTTGGTATCAAAGTTAAGTTAGCTTCATGAAAATAAATTGTTTTTGTAAAGTAGGTATTAGCTATTCCTTACAGAACTGGTAAATTTGCTCATAAAACCATCTGGGTTGAATCCCTTCTGTAGGGGAGATATGTTTGAAACTAATTAAATTTCTTTAAAAGCCATTAGTCTGTTTGATTTTTCTATTTCTTTTAAGTCTATTTTGGTAATTAATATTTTCCTTGAAAATTATGTCATTTGTCTACATTTTCAAATCTTTTGGCATAAATTACAGTTCATAATACTGAGCTGTATTTTAATAGGGGACATGTGATTCTTTAACAAAAGGTGCCAGTGCTTTGTTTCTGTAGATCACAAAGTTCCCAGGAAAAATTCTAAAGAAATATTGAGACCTGGAGGATGGTTGTATGTGCCGCAGGTAGAGGAGTCTTGATTGACTCTTGAATTTCTCTGATAATATCTGGCATATGTAAAAGAGCCTTACTGTTTTTCAACACATCTATTGCTTACCTTATTTCTTTTGTCTTCTCAGAGTCCTTAAGATGTAGATTTTATGATAATTCTCAATTTGTAGATAAGAAAAAGCCAATCAGAGGTGTCAGTTTATCTATAATATAGATGAAATCAGAAGCCATTCCTAGATCACACCATTTTATTTAAAAATTTTTTTTAATTAAAAAAAAAATTTAACTCAGTTTTAAAAAAATTTTTTAAATTTTATTTTTTAATTTTTTTAAATTTTGAGACAAGATTTTACCATGTTGGCCAGGCTAGTCTTGAACTTCCGACCTCAAGTGATCTGCCCGCCTCAGCCTCCCAAAGTGTTGGGATTATAGGTGTGAGCCACTGCGCCTGACTTTAATTTTTTTTTAAGATGGAGTTTCACTCTTGTTGCCCAGGCTGGAGTGCAGTGGTGCGATCTAGGCTCACCGCAACCTTCACCTCCCGGGTTCAAGCGATTCTCTTGCCTCAGCCTCCTGAGTAGCTGGGCTTACAGGCATACACCACCATGCCCAGCTAATTTTGTATTTTTAGTAGAGTTGAGGTTTCTCCATGTTGGTCAGGCTGGTCTCTAACCCCTGGCCTCAGATGATCCACCTGCCTCGGCCTCCCAAAGTGCTGGGATTATAGGCATGAGCCACTGAGCCCAGCTGATCACACCATTTTAATTAGAAGAGAGTTTGGAGATCATCTCATTGAGAGATTCTTAACCTGGGATCCATGGACCCTCAAAGTGCCCTTGGGTAGACTTCAGTGGCTCCATAATTTGGATGAGAACAAAATTACATTGTTTTTCACTAAACTCTAAGGGCAATTTAGCATTTCCTTCTATTATGATTGCAAGCAACAAACACCAGAGTAGTAGCAGTACTGAGTCTCCAGTAGAGATCACAGATATTTTCATGGCACTTTATAGCTGTCAGAGATAACTCAAAATATTGTTTACACTCATCACTACCTCAAAATTACACTACGTAGTAGACCCACCTCTTGATTTTGATATGTTGTTTTCAAAAGTACGTATGTTACTGTATACCAGATTTGTTTTTAACAATATATTGATAACTGTAGTTCAAATAATTGGCTTCCTTTCTAATCCTTTGCATTTTGTTTACTTGTTTATTGTGGCAAAATATACACAAGATAAAATTGACTATTTTAGCCATTTATGGTACGTGTTTGATGGTATTGAGTAAATTTACAGGCCAGGCGCAGTGGCTCATGCCTGTAATCCCAGCACTTTGGGAGGCTGAGGTGGGCAGATCACCTGAGGTTGGGAGTTTGAGACCAGCCTGACCAACGTGGAGAAACTCCATCTCTACTAAAAATACAAAATTAGCTGGGTGTGGTAGTACATGCCTGTAATTCCAGCTACTCAGGAGGCTGAGGTAAGAGAATCGCTTGAACCCAGAAGGCAGAGGTTGCAGTGAGCCAAGATCGCGCCATTGCACTCCAGCCTGGACAAAAGCAAAGCTCCGTCTCAAAACAAAAAAAAGAAATTTACAATGGTGTGCAACCATCACCACTATTTCCAGAGTTTTTCATCATCCCAAATAGAAACTCTGTACCTAATTAATCAATAACTCATCATTCTTCCTTTCCCCACACCCCAGTAACTTCTCTTCTACTTTCTGTCTCTATTTATTTGCCTAAATACCTCATATAAATGAAATTATATCATATTTATCCTTTGGTGGTTATCTTTTTTCATTTAGCTTAATGTTTTCAAGGTTCATCCATGTTGTAGCACGTATCAGAACTTCATTCTTTTTGTGGTTCAAGAATATACTACATTTTAATTTATTCTTCTGTCAATGGGCACAGTTGTTTTCACCTTTGGACTATTGTGGTTTAGTTTTTGTTTTGTTTTTTTTTCGTTTTTTGAGACAGGGTGTCATTTGTATCACTGAGGCTGGAGAGCAGTGGCATGATCAGGGCTCACTGCAACCTCAACTTCCTCGGCTCAGGTAATCTTGATAACTGGGACTACAGGCACACACCATGGCTGGCTAATTTTTTGCATTTTTAATAGAGACAGGGTTTCACCATGTTGCTCAGGCTGGTCTTGAACTCCTGGGCTCAAGCAATGCATCTCCTTTGGCCTCTCAAAATGCTGGGATTACAGGCATGAGCCACTGTACCTGGCCACCTTTGAGCTATTGCGAATAATGCTGCTATGAACATTGGCAAACAAATATCTGCTTGAGTTCCTGCTTTCAGTTCTTTTGGATATATACTAAGGAGTGGAATTGCTGGGAAATATGGTAATTCTGTGTTTAACTTTCTGAGAAACTACCAAACTGTGTCGTATAGTGGCTGCAGCATGCTGCATTCCCGCCAGCAGTGCACGAGGGCTCCAATTTCCCCATAGCCTCACCAATACTTGTTATTTTCATTAAAAAATAATAATTACTATCCTAGTGGGTGTTGCATTTTATTTTAGGCATGTAAAAACTTTCTTCTGAGAAGGAGTCATGGGCTTCTCCAGACTGCCATGGGGGTCCCTGATACAAATAAAGGTTAGGAAATTAGGATGAAGGAACTCAGAGCTCAGAGATATTGTCACATGTCCAAGGTGAGGTGATGGACTAGCAGCAGTCCAGGCCTTAGAACTAAGTTTCCTGGGTCCCAGAGGAGCCCTTTTCCCTCCTACCAGATGGTCTGTTCTCATGTACATGAGGCACCCCAGCCAGTGGCCAGAACTGAGTCAGGGCTGGAGCTAAGCCATCCACCAACCAGCCACTGAAGCTGAGGCCAGCACCAGACACAGACTAGATGGACATAGTTAATCTCTGTTTGCAAATCGCTGCAACGTAGAACTACCATGTACCACCACAGCAGCTAAATCCTTCTCCATCCTACAAACATCTGCTGAATGTCTGTGTGCAGATCAAACTCCTTATTCAGTTGGAGTGTTTGAGGGACTCTTACGGGGACATCAACTAACAATTTGATTTATAGGTATAAAGTTCAGGAGGGAGAAATCACCCTGCGTATGTTTCATTTAACTACAGAATAGGTGTCTTCATCTTTCGTTTCTTTGTGGGGACCCTCTAGTTCTGCAGAGGCAGGTTCAGATGGCCTCTTGCGTCCCATCAACCATTTTCTTACTGAGCTCTCAGTGAGCCATGGCTCCTGAACCTTTCCACACCTGCCACCACACTTGTCAGCTCAGTTTTTTAAATAACCATAGTGGAGTTTTTGTGTTTTTTTTTGTTTTTTTTTTGAGACAGAGTCTCACTCTGTCACCCAGGCTGGAGTGCAGTGGTGCTATCTTGGCTCACTGCAGCCTCTGTCTCCCGGGGTCAAGCAATTCTGCTTCCTCAGCTTCCCAAGTAGCTGGGATAATAGGAGCCTGCCGCCACGCCCAGCTAATTTTTGTATTTTTAGCAGAGACGGGGTTTCACCTTGTTGGCCAGGCTGGTCTCGAACTCCTGAACTTAGGTGATCTGCTTGCCTTGGCCTCATAAACTGCGGGATTACAGATGTGAGTCACCATGCCTGGCCATCATAGCTGACTTTTAATGAATTTTAATTCTGGCTCTCCACTGTGCAACCATGAATAAGTAACTTAACCACCCTGAAGTTCAGTTGTCTTGTTTGTACAATGAGGATAATAATGATACCTCCCTCATAGAGTGGTTATAAGGATGGAATAAGAAAATACACATAGAGGGCTTGGCACATAGCCTGGCACAGAGTAGGCATTCCATAAGAGCTGTTATTGTCGATTTTAAAATTTATTATTAAAAATCACTTTGACACCTGTAATCCCAGCACTTTGGGAGGCCGAGGAGGGTGGATCACCTGAGGTCAGGGGTTCGAAAACAGCCTGACCAATATGGTGAAACCCCTTCTCTACTAAAAATACAAAAAATTAGCCAGGTGTGGTGGCAGGCGCCTGTAATCCCAGCTACTCAGGAGGCTGAGGCAAGAGAATCGCTTGAACCTAGGAGGTAGAGGTTGCAGTGAGCCAAGATCGCCCATTGCATTCCAGCCTGGGCAACAAAAGCAAAACTTCATCTCAAAAAAAAAAAAAGTAACTTTGGAAGTTGCAAAGTGATGTTAACAAGTCCCACTCTACGAGATCTTTACAACTAGGACTTAAGCCGGTTGCGATGGCCCACACCTGTAATCCTAGCACTTTGGGAGGCTGAAGTGGGAGGATTGCTTGAGCCCAGGAGTTTCAGACCAGCCTGGGCAACATATAAGAGCCTATCTCAAAGAAAACCAAAAAAACTTAAAGCTTCTCATCTTTGGGCCTAAAACATCTGGTGGAGTAGCTTCTCAGGAACTGCATACTGGATGAATGAATGAGATGACATGTACTAATATTATTATTATTATTATTTTGGGTTGGAGTCTTGTTTTTGTTGCCCAGGCTGGAGTACAATGGCGTGATTTTGGCTCACTGCAACCTCTGCCTCCCAGGTTCAAGCGATTCTCCTGCCTCAGCCTCTCGAGTAGCTGGGATTACAGGCACGCGCCACCATGCCCAGATAATTTTTTTGTATTTTTAGTAAAGACAGTGTTTCACTATGTTGGCCGGGCTGGTCTCGAACTCCTGACCTCAGGCAATCCACCCGCCTCAGCCTCCCAGAGTGCTGGGATTACAGGGGTGAACCACCATGCCTGGCCTACTAATAGTATTATTAACTTTTAACTTTTATTTACCTGTTTGACCATATACTGTACTGATTTAAATATAAAATAGCAGTTTTTCTGTTTCAACCTGTTTTGTTTTGTTGTTTTTTTTTTTTTTGAGCAGAGTCTCACTCTGCCACCCAGGCTGGAGTGCAGTGGTACAATCTTGGCTCACTACAACCTCTACCTCCTGGTTTCAAGTAATTCTCCTGCCTCAGCCTCCCAAGTAGCTGGGACAGCAGGCACACCACCATGCCCTGCTAATTTTATGTTTTTAGTAGAGACAAGTTTCACCATGTGGGCCAGGATGGTCTCGAACTCCTGACCTCAGGTGATCCACTGGCCTTGGCTTCCCAAAGTGTTGGGATTATAGGCATGAGCCACCCTGCCCAGCCCCCTGACCTTTTTTTTTTTGAGACAGGGTCTCACTCTGTTGTCCAGCCTGGAGGGCAGCAGCCTGATCCTGGGTTACTGCAGCTTCTGCCTCCTAGGCTCAAGCCATCCTCTTATCTCAGCCTCCCAAGTAGCTAGGGCCACAGGTACACACCACCACGCCCAGCTAATTTTTTGTATTTCTAATGGTAGAGACGGGGTTTCACTATGTTGCCCAGGCTGGTCTCAAACTCCTGAGCTCAAGCAATCCATTCACCTTGGCCTCCCAAAGTGCTGGGATTACAGGTGTGAGCCACCACACCCAGCCTTTTTCAACCTTAAATCAAATATCAGTCTTAGAATCAATTCTCTATAGAATTTATCATATGAGCCAGTCTACTCTCTATTTCTGTGAATTTGGCTTTTTAGATTCCGCATATAACTGAGGTCATGCAATATTTGTCATTCTGTGCCTGGTTTATTTCATTTAGCATACTATGGGGCGAGGGAAGTTTTTTCTTTTGTTTTCTTTTTCCCTGCTCCAGTCAAAGAATGGGGCTGGGGAATTTTTAGATGAGTCGGGGGAAGACCCCACTGAGAAGGTGACCCTTCTTCGCATACCTGAAGACAGTGACAGGATAAGGCACCAGAGTCATGTTGCAGGCAGAGAGAACACCAGGCAGGGGTATGTCTGAATGTGCGTTACAGCAGGGAGGCCAGTGTGGCTCTTGCCCAGTAAGGGGATTACAGTAGGAGATGAGAGCAGAAAAGTAACAAGGGGGTTACTTGTTACTTTTCAATGGCAGGGCCATTGAAACAGCTTTGGATTTTCTCCAAGAGAGATGGGAGCCATTGCAGGGCTTAAAGTAAAAGAATGACATGATTTCACTTTATTTTTTTTTTTGAGATGGGGTCTCGCTCTGTTGCCGACGCTGGAGTGCAGTGGTGCAATTTCGGCTCACTGAAACCTCCGCCTCCCAGGTTCAAGTGATTCTCCCACCTCAGCCTCCCTGTAGCTGGGACTGCAGGGGCGTGCCACCATGTCCAGCTAATTTTTGTATTTTTTAGTAGAGACGGGGTTTCGCCATGTTGTCTGGTCTCAAACTCCTGACCTCAAGTGATCTACCTGCCATGGCCTCCCAAAATGTTGGTGTGAGCCACCAAGCCTGGCCGATTTTGTTTTTAAGAATCACTCCTTCCAGGAGGAAAATGTTGGAGAAAGAGATTAAAAAAAAAAAAAGAATCACTCCTGCTGGATTGGGAACAGTCTGCGGAGAGGCAAAGGCAGCCAGTGCTTACGAGGCTAATGCCATCATCCAGAGGAGGGATGACGGTAGGGTTGAATAATCTCCGGAGTGTAACAAACACTAAGAATTATTTTGTGGCAAATGTCCCAAAGCTTTCTTGAACAGTACCAGGTTGCTGGGAATGTATAGAGACAGCCTAAAGAGCGCCCTTCAGTTTTAGCCAGGGAACATTCCTGTATTATAAAGGCATGCAGGCTGTACTCTTGTAGAGTTGTGTGGATGTTTGGTGTTTCTTGTAGCAAAATCAGAACAGTATGAGTTCTAGAGTCAGAATCCCTAGATTCAAATCATGGCACCACCAGTTACTGTGTGACCTTGGGCAAATAAGTTACCCTAACTTCTCTGAGCCTCAGTTTTCCTTTGGTAAAATGGGGACAGTGGTTGCTGTGAGGAGTAATGAGTTAGTGTATGTACAACATTTAGCATTATACTGATATATAACAATGGCGCAATAAAATAGTAGCTGTCATTGTGGATATGGATATAACCATTTGTAAAGGTCGAGGAACATCTCTTATTTTATTTATTTATTATTTATTTTTTTGAGACTGAGTCTAGCTTTGTCACCCAGGCTGGAGTGCAAGGGCACGATCTTGGCTCACTTCAACCTCCACCTCCTGGGTTCAAGCGATTCTTCTGCCTCAGCCCCCAGAGTAGCTGGGATTATAGGTATGTGCCACCAAGCCCAGATAATTTGTGTGTGTGTGTGTGTGTGTGTGTGTGTGTGTGTGTGTTTAGTAGAGACAGGGTTTCATCATGTTGGCCAGGCTGGTCTCGAACTCCTCACCTCCAGTGATCTGCCCGCCTCAGCCTTCCAAAGTGCTGGGATTACAGGTGTGAACTATTTAACTTAGTTTATTTAGAACCATAGCATGCTAGAGCTGATAAAGAACTAAGACGCTTCATTTAGCCAACCCTCTCATTTTACAGAGGAGAATGAAAACTAGAGATCAAAAGTTACACAGCCAAAATAAAATAAAATAATGTGGCCAGTGTCACCTAGCTGGTGGTAGAGTGGGGACCAGAACACAGGTCTCTGGACTCCCCGTCTGATGCTGTCTCTGCTCTGCCACATTGCTTCCATAGAACCCTTAGTGTAACATCAGGTGAGAATAATAATAACAACAATTAAGGCTTATTTGACTCTTTGTGGCAGGCACTATTCTAAGTACTTTACACATATTTGCTCATTTTATCCTCATGACAACCCTATGAGGCAGGTACAATTATTGTCCCCATCTTGCAGAAGAGGAAACTGAGGGCGAGAGGGATAAAGCAACTGGCCCAGGGTGGAGAGTGAGTGTGGTATGTGAGACATGGGCAGGAGGCTGCTGCCCCATTACACTGCACGTCCTGCTTCTCCCTTTATTTTTTTATTTTATTTTTATTTTTAGAGACAGAGTTTCACTCTTGTTGCCTAGGCTGGAGTGCAGTGGTGCAATCTCGGCTCACTGCAACCTCCGCCTCCCAGGTTCAAATGATTCTCCTGCCTCAGCCTCCCAAGTAGCTGGTTTACAGTCCTGTGCCACCATGCTCAGCTAATTTTGTATTTTTTTTTTTTTTTGGTAGAGACAAGGTTTCTCCATGTTGATCAGGCTGGTCTCGAACTCCCAACCTCAGGTGATCCACCCACCTCAGCCTCCCAAAGTGCTGGGATTATAGGCGTGAGCCACGACACCCAGCCTGCTTCTCCCGTTATAGAACAGGGAAATTGAATCCAGTCTTTGAAGTCCTTTTTCAACCTTAAAATTTGCAGACCCTAAATGCTTTTCTATTATCGGGTCTTGAAGAAATACCATTCCACTTCATTACAACTGCTGTCTTTTTAACTAGTCTTCATCTTAATGATCATCTACAAGAAAGATTATTTGTAGAAGAGCCTAGAAACCAAAGTGACCAAGCCTGTGAGTGATTCCTGAAATGTTATTTCTGGCTTCCATAGCAACCCTAACATAGGGCGTTAAGCTTAATGGAGTCAGCGAGAGCAGCTGGAACCCGGCATTCAAGCACTGTAAGCGCTGAGGAAACAAATCGTTGGCTCAGTAGTTTTCCTTTTGTGTAATATACTGTCCCCGTGTGTTTAGGGAGTTACGACTTCTGCCAAGTTAAGTAAGAATGGAGGAAATGAAGCATTGTATCAAAGTGTACAGTGTTTCCAAGTGAACTGGAGTATGAGTACAAGTCTGTGTCTAGGAGAGTCTCTGCAGAAGATGAGGGTGGGCGTGCAGAGACTGGGGTGGGGAGGAGGGGCAGCTCTGCTTTCCCCAACCTTGGGTCACTAGGCCTTCGGGTGAGCTCAGTGAGGAGAACTCAGCATGCCCAGTTGCATTTTCTGTTCCAACCAGTTTGCCGACCTCAGCAGAGAGTGGGTTTGCTGTGTGAGTGTGGCATCAAAGAGGCCGAGATGCTGAGGTTGACAGAGGCTGAGATGCTGAGGCTGATGGAGGCACCAGGGCCAGTGCAGGAAATAGAGCTCTCTAGGTATTTCAGGAAAAAAAGGTTTAACACAGGGAGTTTGGTTACATAGTTATCGAAAGGGCTGGAAGGGTGGGAGTTCAGGGACCATCAGGCAAGAGCACCTTACTGGGATCAGGATGCTGCTGCCACCAGAACCAACATCTGTGCAGCTGCTGAGCAGACACCAGAACACAAAGTCTGGCTGCCGCAACTGACTGGCTTTCCTCAACCTTGCTTGCCAGCAGAGCTGGCATCCACCTCGCTTCATCCTTTGTGAAGGTATCGAATTGGGGTTCCCCAATTCTTACCCAGAACCCTAGTTGCCTGCAAGACAGTCTGGGACAGATTGAATTTGTCCTTTTAGCTTCTGCGACACTGGAAGACTCATGGGGAGAGGTGGGAGTTCACACAAAGTGCCAATGGACATCAATTGATTTTTTTTTTTTTTTGAGATGGAGTCTCGCTCTGTCACCCAGGCTGGATGGCTGGAGTGCAGTGATGCAATCTCGGCTCACTGCCACCTCTGCCTCAGGGATTCAAGTGATTCTCTTGCCTTAGCCTCCCAAGTAGCTGGGATTATAGGCATGTGCCACCACACTTGGCTAATTTTTGTATTTTTAGTAGAGATGGGGTTTCGTCATGTTGGCCAGGCTGGTCTCGAACTCCTGACCTCAGGTGATCCACCTTCCTCGGCCTCTCAAAGTGCTGGGCTTACAGGTGTGAGCCACCATACCTGGCCATTTTTTATTTTTTAATTTTTGAGACAGAGTCTCACTCTGTTGCGCAGGGTGGGGTGCAGTGACACAGTTTCAGCTCACTGCAACCTCTGCCTCCTGGATTCAAGCAATTCTTCTGCCTCAGCCTCCCAAGTAGCTGGGACTACAGGCACATGCCACCACGCCTAGCTAATTTTTGTATTTTAAGTAGTGATGAGGGTTTGCCACAGTGGCCAGACTGGCCTCGAACTCCTGACCTCAGGTGATCACCTGTCTTGGCCTCCCAAAATGCTGGGATTACAGGCATGGGCCACCTCGTCCGGCCTGATATTTATTTCGTTTGAAAGTTGGATTAAGTCGGTAGAGGAGTGGAACACCAAACGGGGATGCGTTGAAAGGGCCCATCATTGACCTGAACTATTTACTGCACCACCTGAAAGTCCTTCTGGATCAAGTCCAGGGTTAGATAACAGAGGGGCAGAAACTCAACTCCCAGAGACAAAGGACCTGCCTTAACATTCTCTCTGGTGCCTTCTCTATTAGTATATACATAAGGAAACATTAATTTACACCTGAGAGCAGCCTGGGAACTTGGATGGGAGAGGAAGCAGGGATGGGGGGGCAGGCCTGGAGAGAATGGCTTTGGGCTGGGCCATGGATGGAGAAGACTGAAGTCGGGGCTGAGTCAGGAACCCTAACAATATGGCTAAAGTAGGAAGGGCACATCTAAAACCCTTCAGTACTCCTCATTTCTCCTAATGAAATTCAGACCTTTTTCTGTTTTCTTTTTTTTGAACAGGGTCTTGCTCTGTTGCTCAGGCTGAAGTGCAATGGCGCAGTAATGGCTCACTGCAGCCTCAGCCTCCAGGGCTCAAGCAATCCTCTTGCTTCAGCCTCCCATGTAGCCAGGACTACAGGCCTGCACCATCACACCCAGCTATTTTTTTTTAATCTTTTGTAAAGATGGGGTCTCAAACTCCTGAGTTCAAGTGATCCTCTTGGCTTAGCCTCCCAAAATGCTGGGATTACAGGTGTGAGCCACTGTGCCCTGCCTCAAGTCCAGACTTCTTAGGTAGGAGGCACATGCCATCTAGCCCCATGGCCCTATCGTCCCCAACTTGTTCTTTAGGACCCAGCCTTATAATATCACCTGTAGTTCCCCGGTGCGTGTGCATCCCACTCTGTTCTGGCCTACAGCTTTTGCATATGCTGCTCTTTTACCTAAATGCCCACTCCAACTTGTTGCCTGGTCAACACCTGCTCACCTTATAATAACATCATCACCTTGTCCAGGGGTCTTCCCCCACCCCTATCTTGGACTGGTGATCTACTCCAGGCTCTAGTCGCTCATCTTTTTGTTGTTGTTGTTGTTGTGTTTTGTTTTTTGTTTTTAAAGACAGAGTTATGCAGGCTAGAGTGCAGCAGTGTGATCATAGCTCACTGCAACCTTGACCTCCTGGGCTCAAGCAATCTTCCCACCTCAGCCTCCCAAGTAACAGGGACTACAGGTGCACACCACCATGCTTGGCTTATTAAAAAACTTTGTTTTTTTGATAGTGATGTCGTCTCACCATGTTGCACAGGCTGGTCTAACTGCTGTGCTCAGGCAGTCCTCCTGCCTTAGCCCACCCAAAGTGCTGGGACTATAGGTGTGAGCCACCGTGCCTGGCCTGCTTCTGCTTTTTATGAATCTTAATGAACCTGTCTTCTCTACGGGGTTGTAAGCTCCTCCCAGGCTGAGACTGGTTCTCATATGGTATCCCCAGCACCCAGTTCTAAGAGGGGGTTCCTGTAAAGTTTGTACAGCTTAACCAAACCAAAATGAGCATAGAAGTGTCTCCAAAGACAAACTTTGCCTTGGCTGGCACAAGGGTGTGGAACCTTGTGCGCTGCCATCTAACTAGCTGCCCCTTCCTCCTTGCATACCTATACTCCCTCCTTCCAGGGAAAGGCCCCGAGGCGGAGGTGCTGTGTTTTAGGGCCTCCGCCTCCTTCCTCTCCTCCCTTGCAGCCCATCCCTGCACTGCGATTCGCAGGTCTCTCTGCTCTGCTCTGGCTTTCACTTGTTGAATTCTCAGAAAGTAGATGAAGCAATTTATTCAGTTAAAGTGCTCCTATGGGTCAAATGCCAGTTTGCTTTTTAAAAACTGCCTATGCTTGTTTTTTACTTTGCAGAGAGCAGAAATTACCTGTTTTGTTTCCTGGTGCTTTATGCACTCTCTTGTATTGAGGGATGGGGTGTGTGTGTGTGTGTGCACACATGTACATATTACAATTTTAACATACATCTCATTTCTCAATTTGAGAAAGGAAGAAAGATAGGGGGTTTGATAGAGAATATCAACATTATTTTGTATGTATTTAGTCAGTTCATTTTTTAAATAAAAGGTTTTAATACCACTGGCTATTTTTATTTTATTTTATTTTTCAAGACAGAGTCTCACTCACTCACCCAGGCTGGAGTGTAGTGGTGCGATCTCGGCTCACTGCAACCTCCACCTCTTGGGTTCAAGCAATTCTCCTGCCTCAGCCTCCCAAAGTAGCTGGAATAACAGACATGCACCACCACGCTTGGCTAATTTTTGTGTTTTTAATAAAGAGAGGGTTTCACCACATTGGCTAGGCTGGTCCCAAACTCCTGGCCTCAAGCGATCTGCCCACCTTGGCCTCCTAAAGTTCTGGGATTACAGGCATGAGCCACCACACCTGGCCTATTGTTTTTAATTTTAACTTTAATTTTAAGTTCAGGGGTACATGTGCAGGTTTGTTATGTAGGAAAACTCATGTGTCACGGAGGCTGATTGTACAGATTATTCCATCACCCAGGTATTAAACCTATTACCCATTAGTTATTTTTCCTGGTCCTCTCCCTCCTCCACCCTCTGATGGGCCCCAGCCTGTGTTGTTCCCCTTGATGTGTCCATGTTTCCCATCCTTTAGCTCCCACTTATAAAAACCACTATTTCATGGCTTATTTATATTTCCCTTTATCAACTAAGAAGAAGACTGTTTGTAGAGCAAACTCTGAGAGAGGATGTGAGGGGCATTTTTTAGTGAGACTTGAGGAAACTGCTTTATGTTGCAAGGAAATTCAATTCATCAGAAACTGTTTTCTCCAGGACTAAACTGGGGCAGCTTTCTTTTTGGCTCCCTCACAAAGAAAATTGTCCAGGGTCTGGAAACCACAGTTGTTGAACCTCATACGATGTCTCTTTTCTTTCAGCTCATGCAACATTTACTAGAGGAGACTGGTGTGATGTGGTGTGTTTTTCCTTTCCTTTCTTTTTTTTCCTTTCCATTTTGCTGGCTCCTTGGTGCACACTTCCTGAGGGCCTGAGAGGGCTGTGTTCCTAAAGGAATTTATGACAGTTAGCAGGGACAACTGAAATTTGAGCTGGTGTGAACCCAGGATCCCTCAGGGCCCTACTGGCCGGAGTCTCTGCTTCAGGGAGCATCATTGCTACCCAAAGACGCAGACCCATTCACCAGCTCCTTCTTAAAACAAAAGCAAAAACTTATCATGGCATTGCCAAGCATATTTTGCATAAAAACTTCCCAGGATGGATTCTCTCTCCATGGGCAGATGGAATCCATCCCGAAATCATCCTTCTCTGCCTCACCCCTCACTGCTCCACAAGTGCCCTTCTTGGTAATAGCTTATTCAAGGGTACAGAGGGGAAATCTGGCAATTCTGAAATTTCAGCTTTTGTTTGTGAACTTTGGCTCTGCTCGGGAAGAACTTGTTAGAATAAAGGTTGACATTCAGCCTGTTTCTCGTGCGTTCTTGAGAGCAGCACATGACGCATGGCATCTTGAATGGCATCAGCCGATTGCCACCCAGCTCTTTGGGACAAGTGGGTCCATGAGAGAAAATACACAGTGCAGGCAGAAGACTGTGCCAGCTCTGGCAGGAGAGGGAGCCTGGCTACTCCAGTTTCTCTTTCCCCTATTCTTCTTCTGCAACCAGGCATCCAAAACAGGGTGTATGTGGGGGAAGACCTGGGAAATCACCTCCATCTGAGTGTACCTTGCTACTTTTATCCACAGTAGTTAGTCAAAATGTAGAGTGCCTCTGCTGTATATCTTTATTGGGTTCATCCCCCCTTATTCAGAAGTAGAATCTCTAGGCCGGCATGGTGGCTCACACCTGTAATCTCAGCTCTTTGGGAGGCTGAGGCTGGCTGATTGCCTGAGCTCAGGAGTTCGAGACCAACCTGGGAAACATGGCAAAACCCTGTCTCTATCAAATCAAAATCAAAATCTCTATCAAATCAAA
>CAUYLG010022436.1:0-39563 GCA_963573385.1 Cacajao melanocephalus | reverse complement strand
AAGAAAAAAATTACATTATCAGAAAATATACACAGTGTATATTTACATAATGTTAAGTGTTCTGTGTTTTGATGTTGGCTGATTTTTGCCGACATCTCGTGTTCAAAACACAGGCTGTGAAGCTGGACTCCCCTCAATAGTGGTTCTGCTGCTCAGTAACTGAACCTTACTGTAAGTTATTTAAATCCTTTGTGTAACAGGCTCATCATTAAAAAAAAAGTTACAGTAATCACAACGGCTTTATAATTTTATTGGAAAATCAACTGAGTTAAAACATGGAAGGCTCATGACACATAGAGTAAGAACTCGAGAAATTCTAGCTCTTGATTCCATATGGATTTTTCATTTTAATTTTGAAATTTTTCTACAAACATCATGTTTTCATCATATAAATAATAATGTGCACAGTAAGACATGTAAACACATCTGAGGAGTGTTTAGATGAATTTTAAGGACCTCTTCTCTCCAGCTTCTTACTGAGGCAGTTAAGAACTTCAGAGGGAGCAGTTCTCCACATTTTCTCATGTGTCTGCCCAGAAATTTTCAGTGAGTGTACACTCACACCTGGAGTCACAGTTCCTCAGATTACAAACCCTAGGCAAACTGCTATGCGAGAAATGCCACATCATCTTATTTTAACATCAACTTGAATTTCTGAGACTCCATCCTAACAAAGTAGCTATCAGTTTAACCTCACTCATTATCAAAGGCCACTCATGTCACCCCTTACTGACCTACGTACGTCAATCTTGCCAAGATATTAAGAATAACCTGAGGTTTGTAACTAGTGTAAAATATTTTGGGGGTCCTCAAATCTTTGGATCACATATCTTACCCTAAGATGTTCATGATCTCTGCTACATTGGGCAATATTATCTCTGAGAAAAACTCCCTGGAGGATGCTCTCCTGACGTCGCCACCAACCCCTGCAAGCATACACAGTAATGATGAGGAAGCCGCCTCAGGATGCGAGGACGGGAAGGACCCCGGGTCCATTCCACCCACTGTGGCCTCCAGCATCCTGGGCTTGTAGTCTTGGGCATATCTGAGATTTCTCTACGTGTGCTGTCTCTAACTCCTCAAAGACAATCCTCTCTCCTCCATCCCTTCAAGATGCGTGAGGAGTTTACTCAATTAATGTACCCTTTTAGAGGAGTATGTCTTGAAGCAAGTAGGGTGGAGAAATGAAAACCAAGGCCTGTGCGTCTCCTGAAAATCACAGTGAGCGGAGAGCAGGCAGGGAAGAGCTCAGAGACTGAAAAACAACAGGGGTCCATGCTGGCAAGGCCCCAGCAGCAAACACAGAAGAACAATTCGTAGAAACACATGCTCTTGCTAGACTTCAGTTGGCAAGTATATGTGATACAGTGTGTCTTGTACGTATTCCATAATATATAAGCACGTGCATACATATGAGCATATGCATGCATCTTTATCTGTTATACACATGTAGAATGAGAGAGAGTGCAAGTTGATAATTTGCCTTAAGCAAATTATGGGGAAAAAATGCAAAGTTTAGAAAACAAAGAGAGCTCTTGAAGGAGATTCTGTTAGGTGTCAGAAAGTGACAGGAGAGAGGTGAGCTTTCTTTAAAGCCATTTTACAAATGAAAATACTGAAATTAGAATAGTCTGTTCAAAAGTCCAAATGCTAAGAAGGAAGATGTAAATAAATTATGGCAGAGTCATATAAGGCAACACTGACCATACATAAACAAACTATCTATTGCTAATATGTATTCTCAAAATAAATTTTACATACATAATTTATATAGACATTTGCTGTATATGTAGAGTCTACCTATGTACAATTTGTATACTTATAAATCTTTGATAGATTTATAAATCATGTTTATAATAAATAGGTAGAATCCATGTAAATATTAAGTCACAATAATTTGTAAGAAAAGATAACATAAGCCCAGGGCATAGTTTCTCCACTTTATATTTGAAAATAAAATGTATATTTTATATCATAGCAACTGATTGTTAGTCACCAGAAAATAAGGAAAAAAACCCTATTCTCAATTCAAAGTTGAGTTCCCTGGTAACCACGGTGGCTTCTAGCCATGAGAAACGTTAGCAAAAGCAAACTTGATCCCTGGATATCTTTACCAGCAGTTACACGCCTGCTCTTTTAGTGGCCGCATGCTTTTATGGCTTCTCTGTCTATAGTAAGGTGAATTTACTCTGAAGCATTTTTTTGTTATGAAAAGAAGATTCAGTTCAAGTTCATCACACAAGTTGATGAACTGCGTCTCCACAAATCATGTTTCATGTAATTTGCCATAGCTATTTAAATTTTAATAGGGGGTAAATTAAAGGAAATGTTCCCTGTGATATGCTTCTGTGTAGTGAAAACAAGATCTATTTTGGGCTAATACTAAGAATTATTCCAGTACAATTATTTGAGTTCAGCATCACAATTTGACACAAGAAACTGAGGTGTCTCCTCAGGCCAGTGAATCAGCTGATAATAAGAGAGTAGAGATTAGCGTAGGTATCTCAGCCAGTAGCCCTGGGTGTGTGCTCCTAGGATGAATGGGAAAGTGAGACTGTGCGTTGCACTCAATGCAGGAATGTAGGATGTGGTTCAAAAAGCAGCATCTTTACCATTCTTGTCAGATGGAGCTTCTGAGACAGCACTGATGTTATGTAATCTTGGAGGTGCTTCTCGTCTTGTGTGGTTGCGCTGACCTGACTTACCCAGCCCAGTCTCACCCGTATTCTCTGGGTGAGCAATTATCCACACTGAAAAGGGTCCAGGTGCAGTGACCGCACACGGTGTGGTACCTGAACCGAGGACAGCTCACTGGTCCTGTAGAAATTGAGCTCATGCCCCTGTCCTTGTGAGCATGAAGCCAATATGCTACTCAAAGTCACGCAGGACAGTGCCTGCTACAATAGCAGAGTGACTTCTAAAACCCTAAAGAGAAGGGGAAGCCACAGGAAGTAGCTTCAAATAACCTTCTGTTTACATGTTGTGGGAATTCCCAGGTGACCATCACAAAGCATTTATAATGTGTACCTCCTTTTTTTACAACAAATATAGCCTTATGTCTAAGGTGGATTTAACATTTTTTTTCAAGGGTTTGTTTTAAATCTATGACAAATTACCATTTTTCTTGGCAGCATAGTCTGAGTTGATGACTTGTGTGGTGGGGGTGGTTTGGGGAGTGGGCTTGGATGCTTAGAATCGTCTGTAAGGCAGAGAAGGAAGTGAGGTTGGGTGGAGGGAGAAGTTGAACCGTGCCCAGTCATGACAGGTGCACAGTTGGTTCATTTGGGCTGCTCTAAGAGAATGCGCAGATAGAGTGGCTTAGAGACAAGGGAATTTTATTCTCACAGTTCTGGAAATCCACAATCAAGGCAGCAGCAGATTCGGTGTCTGGTGAGGGCTATTTCCTGGTTAATACATGGCGTCCTCTCACTGTGTCGTCACGTGGTGGACAGGGCAAGGCCACAAGCCTCAGTCTCCTTCACAAATGCACTAATCCTGTTCACGAGGCTCCGCCTCATCATGTCATCACCCTCTAAAGGCTGGCCCGTTTCTGAAAACCATCAAATTTGGGGTTAGGTTTCAACTTAGGAATTTGGAGGGATGCAAACATTCAGACTACAGCAGGTGCCTTAGATCAGAGGTCCCCAGCCTTTTGGCACCAGGGGCTGGTTTTAAGGAAGACAGTTTTTCCACAGACTGGGAGAGATGATGATTTCAGGATGACTGGTGTGCATTACGTTTACTGTGTACTTTATTATTACGTGGTAATGTGTAATTCAGTATACAACTCTCCATAATGTAGAATCCGTGAGAGTCCTGAGCTTGTTTTCCTGCAAGTAGATGGTCCCATGTAGGGGTGATGGGACACAGTGACAGATCATCAGGCATTAGATTCTCATAAAGAGCACGCAATCTAGATCCCTCGCAAGGGCAGTTCATAATAGGGTTCATGCTACTGGGAGAATCTAATGTTGCTGCTGATCTGACCAGCGGCGGAGCTCAGGTGGTAATGCCCCCTTGCCTGCTGCTCACCTTCTGCTGTGCGGCCCAGTTCTTAACAGGCCATGGACTAGTACCAGTCCCTGGCCTGGGGGTTGGGAACCCTTGCCTTAAATGATACCACAGGGAGGTCTGGAGCTAGGATGGCCCAGATAATCTTCCAAACTGAAGCAGTTGGGCTGGGCTTGGTTCCATTGACCATTGACACGGGTGGCCCCCAGGGAGGGACCAGAACACGGCTAGGGGCGATTCCTAAAGAGAAAAGTGTGGGTTCCCAGCAGCTGGGGGCGAGGCTTTGGCTCTGAAGACAGCACCTGAGTGGTGCCCGTGGGATCAAATACAGCCCGGCACTCACTGTTCAGTCCTCTCCATATGGAAACAGCTTATTCAGGATTTTGGCTGGCCTCGTTTCCTAGGATCACGTGCTGTACACACTCACTACCACCCTCCTGTCCAGCCCATTTGAGGCTCTGCCTCCTTAGCTGGCCTCTCGGCTGGGCTAGGTGGCTGCTGGGGCAGGGCGATGCAGTCCCGAGTCCTCACAGGGCCTCCGTCTCTGCTCACAGTGCCCTGCTCAGGTGTGGCTTCTGGGCTTGTCTGTGTTCTGTCACACATAAGAGAGTCCCCATGGTTAGGTGGTCCCACTCACCTGTATTTTCTCAGTGGGGACAGTGGCCCCAGCTTTTTCTCCTGATTAGGACCAGTCTCCCTGCAAGGATGATGGTACCTTCCCTTGCTGGCAAGGCGTTGGGCATGAGGATCTTGAAGGCCATAGGCATAGCTTACGGTTTCACAGGTCCTTTCTCTTCCTGCTGGTGGAGACAGCTCTCCTCTGAGAAGCAGGTGCTCTAGAGCCATGCAGCCTAAAGCTGAGAGATTGGGGAGCAAAGATCCCAATCAGCTCCTGCGGTGGAGGTGAGACAGCTACTCCTGCTTCCCTTCCTCGGTTCCTGGCCCCGTGTATTTCAGCCTCTGGTGACTGACGCAGCATTATGGCCACGGACTTAGGGTGAAGGCCACATCCCAAGGACAGCAACCCATCCTTCCCAGCATCCTCTCCAGGCTGGCTTCTCAGCCATGCCTTAAGAAGCGCGTTCCCTCATTCCATCCAGCAGAAGTCTTCTGGACTTCGCAGTCTGTGACAGGAATGCTGGGTCTCAGGGTCAGCAGCCCTTGCACCTTCTTCTTTGCTCTAAAATGAGGCCTTTGTTTGAGCATTTCACTGAGAAGCGTGCAGCTATGAGCCCACTCTGGCAGAATGACCAGGGCTGAATTCAATGATGGAACTTGAGTCTACAGTGAGCCCTGTGCAAGAGAGAGTGTCCTGCCATGTGAACTCATGTGCTGTAAATTTGAATTTCCTTTCAGTGGGCCTTCCTGAGGACTGCCATTCAATTTAATACGTTAAAGAACAAACTTATTGTTACTGCCCTCCAAATCCCTTGAAACCAAACTAGCCCTTCTGTCCTTGGGACCAGAAGTAGCTCTTTGCTTCTAGAAGAAGCGTCCTGACTTGGGACTCACACTGCGGCATCATTGTCTAGGAGCCAGGGAAGATAATTTCCTTATATTCTTTGAGGATGTGGACAGCAGATTTGTAATTGTTGTTTTTGTCTTGTTTCTTCTCAGCGACATTGGTGGTGGATGATCCTGTTCTCTTTTTCTTCACGAATTTCTCTCCATTCCATCTAGTAAATATCCTTCTGTCCCATCCTTCCTTTGTATCTCTTTATCTTACCCGTCGGCGGCTTCCACAGTGTCTCCTCCAGGTGGCCGCTGTAGTAGCTGAAACTTCATCTCTCCCTTTACTAACCTCTTCTATTTCGACAACACATGGGGTCCAGTCAGAATTACTGTCTTTAAAGAATGAAAATGGAGAGTGTTCCTACACTGTTTCAAATCAGTTAAAGCCTTCCCAGGGTCCACAGAATATTCTGTAAACTGGTTACCAAATTCCATCTTCATCTCTCTCCACTGCCCACATACACTTCATGTTGATCCCAGGGGCCTTCCAGATCCTCCAGTCTTCCTTTTTTCCCTCTCTTTTTCCTTTGCATATGTATCTCCCCAACAAGGATCATTTTTCTATGGACTTAACAGGTAGATCATTTGTTGATCTTCCCATCTCACCTCAGAGATGGCTTTCCCCAGTAAGCCTCATATCCAAGATTATATGGTTTCCTCCTACACAATCCTATACCACCCTGACCTGCCTGCATCCCAACCATTGTTTAATTGCCTGTCTTCCCAGGAGAAGGAAGCTCTGGGAGTGCAAGGACCTCTTTATCCTCCACACCTGTGCAGCCATGCACAAGCTGCAGGCGTATAGCTGCTCCTTAGAGACGTGCAAAATGCCAGGGAGTGTCTTAGCCAGCTTCTGAGCTTTTTAGATTTTTGTATTATGGTGGGCCATTTAACCCTTATCAGTAATCTTAGGCCCGCTCCAGGTTTTTTTTTTTTTTTTAAATCTTAGTTTAGTTTTTAAACATTTGAGGAGTTCTAGCCCAGTAGCCAGTGAGTCAACACACTTTTTCTGGTTGTTGATGCTGCTCTGATCCCAGGACCCAAGTCTGTTCATGTGTCAACAGCCTTATTCTTGAGTGCTTGAGTCCCTGCATGATAACCTTTTGAGACCTAGTTCCTAAAATATATCTGTTGCTCTCTCTGGTTCTCTGAGTCCACCTCCCCTGGACTGTCCCAGGAGTTCCCCTTCAGTGATGGGTGCTCTGCCACTATTGGATGAATTTCCCTGTTGCCAAAGGGATGCATTTCTGCACACATCTCCCATGTACGTGTATTTGTGCTGTCTACTGCTCTCATCCGTGTCTCTAACTGCAGCATGTGTGGAGATCACCCGGGGGTCTTCATAGATGGAGATTTGGGTCAGGGTGGGCTTAAGAGTGAATGTTTCTGTGGCACTGATGTTGCTTTGCAAAGAGATTTTGTGAGAAGGATCCACTGTGCGACTCCTGTAATATGATGGCATCTGTGTTTTGCACCCTGTGCTCCAGGTCAGCCAGCAGGGTGAGGCACACACCTAGCCTGTCTCTCCTCAGCTCACACAGCTTGCTCTGGCTTATGAATCTGCTTCTTTCTACATTGGTGGCTCCTGGTTGCCCCCCCTGTGATGCAGCCACAGCACAGGGAGTCACTGAATTTCTGCCCCTTTTCCAGATCACCCTGTCCTGTCAAGAGCGGCAGGGTGGATGCTGTAGCCACACTGTGTGGTTGCCCTTCTTGCCCATCGTCATTGTTCCTCATAGCAGAGCTCATGCTGCTTCCTTTCTGTCCAGGCGGGTCCTTCATCCTCTTGGGTTGGAAACACTCCTTCCCTTCCCCAAGGCCCAGCTTAAGAGCTGCCTGTGCTGGACCACTCAGTGGCCTGGAAATTCCTTCCATTGTTGCCCTGTGGCTAGCTGCAGCAGCTCCCTTTTAGCTAAGGTTACAGTTTTCCTAGGTAGTATTTTGTGGGTCCTCAAGTCCTTGAGAAAGAGCCCCATTTTATTCAATTCTGTTTCTCTGGACCGTTGCAGAGCACATGATGTCTCCATCTTGGTGAGCCATTTAGTAACTGAAGATACTAAGAGCCTTTTATAAACCAAATAGTAATTAAGTAGTTGAAACAGAAATTGATAGATTATATGTGTTCATTGTTGTTATTTTCTTCAGGTGAATTACCAGCTAGCTCAACTAGCATTCCATTGTCTTAACGCAAGACCAATAAGATGAACATAGGATTTTATTGAAACAAAATTAAAACAAAGAAGTAATAACAAACTGTACATTAGAAGAATATTGAGTTTCCAGTAATCACTGTTTTTTGTGGACGGGGTTGAAGAATTTATATGAAGATGTGCTGACATTCAGAACAATCTTAGCTTTAAGAAATATCAGAACCATTGACTTCTGATTTCTATTATTGTCTGAGTTATAATGCATGAGTGAATTATAAGCAAAGCCTGCTCTTAATGTGAGATAAGCCATTATTAAATATTTAAATATATCCGCATATATGAGCCAGGAGAGCAGGTGGTACCGGAGAACATTAGATTCTAATGCAGAAATTTGACATTTAAATTCCAGGTTTAGTGGCCCATTAGCTCCAGCTAGATTACACTATCCCTTCCCAACATGTACTGTCACAGATGATGTTTCAAAGTAAACTGAGATAAGACGTAGTGGAAATGACAGGGAGGTTAAGTACCTTGGGGCTCATGTTAGATCAAACTTCCTGGGAGACATTCTCCAATCTGTGTTTGGTCTCAGGTGGGAATGAAAGTTCTGAGAATGCTATCTGTGAATTACGAAGGAGCTTGTGAAATTAACAAGGTGTACTTCTAGATGATATTTTAGGCTCTGTATGTGGAACTAACTTCCTGTTTTTTACCAACCACATAGCTGTCTTCCTCACTTTCATGCCCTGTGAGTGTGTGAATGTGGTAACATTGTCCCACATCTTCACCACTGCGATCCCTGCGTCAGATACAGCAAGGACTCACTTTTTCTTACAGTTTTGCCTTTCAGTTGGAATTTGTTGCTTTCAATTTTCTCATTATCTTCATTATTTTTCCTTTGGTATTCTCGCTTCCTTTATGAGTTTTTATGATCTTAACAAAAGTCTTTGCTAAAATTTCTGAATTGTGTTGACTTAAAAATGGATCATATTTTGGATTATTGATTTAAAAGTTATAGATGGAAATACTCTTTTCTAAAAAAAAAAAAAATATATATATATATATATATATATATATATATATATGTATATGTATGTATTTGAGATGGGGTCTCTCTCTGTCACCCAGGATGGAGTGGGATGGCACAATCTTGGCTCACTACAACCTCCACCTCCTGGGTTCAAGCGATTCTCCAGCCTTAGCCTCTGGAGTTGCTGGGATTACAGGTGTCTTCCACCATGCCTGGCTAATTTTTGTATTTTTAGTAAAGACAGGGTTTTGCCATGTTGACCATGCTGGTCTCGAACTTCTGACCTCAGGTGATCTGCCAGCCTCGGCCTCCCAAAGTGCTGGTATTACAGGCGTGTCTTCCTGTATTTTTTAAACCGTATACATGTCCTGTCTCTAAGCCAGAAATGCTCTTATGTGGTGTGCAGTTTTGATGACTCAGTTGCAATGCGTTTCTTTTAGTTCATCTGTAGTTCATCTTTAACATGTGAGCGTGTGGAGTTCCGTTTCTTCTGCTTTTCTCTTGGGAAAGGGAGTGAGAAGAAAGTCTGTGCCATGTGAGGCTGAGAATGAGAGAAACTGAGGCATTAGGCTGCTTCAGACTTGGGCAAAAAATCTTTGATGTGGGTTGAAGGTCAGGGGGTATAGGATGAGGGGTGCAGATGAGGGGTGCAGGGCAAGGGGTACAGGTTCAGGAAGTCCAGGATGAGAGGTGCATGAGGAGGGGTGCAGGATGAGAGGTCCAGGTGAGGGGTCCAGGAAGAGAGGTGCAGAATGAGGGGTATAGGAGTAGGAATACATTGAGGAGTACAGAATGAGGGGTGCAGCTGAGGGGTCCAGGATGTGAGGTGCAAGATGCAGGGTGCAGGATGAGAGGTACAGGATGAGAAATACAGAATGAGGGGTAGAGGTGAGGAGTCCAAGATGAGAGTGCAAGATGAGGAGTGCATAACGAGAGGTACAGGTGAGGAGTCAAGGACAAGGCCTGCAGGGCTAGGAGTGCAACATGAGGGGCTATGGGATGAAGAAGTACAGGATGAGGGTGTGTAGGGTGACAGAGTACAGCTGGAGGGCTCCCACATCTGGAGTCTGAGACAAGGGGGGCAGGATAGTGCAGTGCTAGAGCATCAACCAAGAGTCCCAGGCTCGGGGTTCAGTTCAGCATCCAGTTTGCTCCGAATCCCCCTGGCCCTTAGTAGCCTCATCCATAATGGACAATGGGAATGGGTCATCTGCAGGCTTTGCTCCCACCTCTGAAAGAGCGAAATCAACAGGTCTGAATATTTCGTTCTTATGAAATGCTAATTCCTGGAATGATTAGCAAGCCAAAGGAGACGTGATTGCTACCTCTGATACTAAAACACCTCCACTAGGAATATTTCGATGCTAAGACAGGATAGAAGTGAATACAACTAGGTGTAAGCATAGTAGGAAACAACGCAGTGATGTGAAGTGCAAACCCATGCCAGCGTAGATGGCCACGAAGCACGTGGTGACGTTGTTCACAGGGCCTTAAATGCCGCGCATTTTCTAAATTGTTTAGGAAAATAGGTGAAGCTTGTGTGCAACCATGTGCTTGGTCAGGAAGGTCTGAAACATCCTGATTAGGTCATGACAGAGAAAGGTCATGAAGTCAGGTGGGCAACAGAGGGGTTAAGGCCCAAAAGCCCATCTCATCAGAGGCTGGAGGCCGGCTGAGAGACCCACAGCCCACGTCCGTCATCGGAGCAAGTCCTGATGTGCAGGACACGTAAATGAAATGAAACAGTTAGCAAACCAGACGATTTTCCGAATTTCATGTGTGTCTCAACCCGGGAAGGAGAGGCTCCTGAGGACTGCTTAGATAAGGAGGAGCTGGTGACCGTGTCCCATCTGGCTTTTCCACTTTGGAAGGCTTGCTTATTGCAAGCTGTGTGAGTCTTGAGACTGAAGCAACAGCTTTTCTTAAATGTCTGAATGTTCAAATGTCTAAAGGAATTGGAAACATTACGGTGTGAGGCTTAAAACTTTATATGAATTCATACAGATATAAATTTTGCTTTGGCTGGTTTGGTAGCTCTTGCCTGTAATCCCAGCACAACGGAAGGCCAAGGTGGGAGGATCACCTGAAGTCAGGAGTTTGAGACTGGCCTGACCAACATGCCGAAACGCTATCTCTGCTAAAAATACAAAAGTTAGTCAGGCGTGGTTGTGGGCACCTGTAATCTCAACTACTTGGGAGGCTGAGGCAAAATTGCTTGAACTCAGGAGACAGAGGTTGCCGTGAGCTGAGATCGCGCCATTGCACTTCAGCCTGGGTGACAAAAGAGAAACTCCGTAAAAAATTCTCTCATATGAGGTATGTTGTTCAGTTTCTTCTTTACTATACAGAAAAGGTAGAATAAGAAAAAGATTCACTTTCCCAGACAGGGACATCCTTAGGCACGGAGGGATGGAGGGAGCTGGGGGTTGCCTCTGACTTAGCAAAACCAACCCGTAATGCATTGTCATGTAACAGAGGGACGGAGAAAATGAGATCATACTGTTTGTGCTGATTTGGATTCAAAAGTTTTAAAGCAAGGAAATTGAGTTTAGTCTCTCACATATTTTTTTAAGAATAAGCCTATTTAATTTTAACTTCCCCCTAAAATTCTTTCGGTTTATGCCATTCTGATGCAAATAACTTAAGAACTGATTTCCTGCCCCCCGCCATGCCAGCTAATTTCAAGAAGCAATCTCAAAGGTTGGGAAGTGCATTGTCAGTGCTTTGGTTGATGCTTTGTGCTGTGTAGACCTCATGTATTGGAAGACAGCGGGACAGGTTTTCATGTGGTCCTTTCCCATTTCCTTTGAAGCAAACTCTTCTCCCTCCTGCTACTGCTAATCCTCCCTCCCTCCCGTCTTTCTTTCCTTTCCTCCCTTCCTCCCTCCTCTTCTCCTCCCCTTCCCCTCCTCCTCCCCTCCCCTTTCCCTTCCCCTTCTCCTGCCCCTCCCTCCCTCCCTCCCTTCCTTCCTACCAGTCTCAGAAAGATGTGTGTCCATCTTTTGTCCAGCGATGGTCTTGAGATCAATCCTCTTCTCTCTTTTGAGAGTTGGCCCCGTCAGGAATCACTAGCAGGCTTTCTGTTTGTTCTTTCTTCCCCATCTCCTCTCCCAATTCAGGTTCCCTGTACCCCTCACTCGGTTCAACAGCATCATGCTAATTACTGTCTTACCCTTCTGTCTTATTTTTCGGATTGTGTCTCTGTTGTTAGAAATTCTGTGCGTGACGTGAGAGACTCATTTGTATCCAGGGTCAGGAGGTCCCGATGGCATCAGCAGGACTCTCATTCTCTCAGCTCTGCTTTCTTTTCTTGAGACGGCATCCCATGTGTGGCCTCTGTAAATGACAGAGAAAATAGCTTCCAGCTCCTCTGGGGTTACATTGCTCTTACCCTCATGGTCTTGGGAAATGGAGAATGAGGACACCTCCCATGGCCTCCATCTCGAAACCAAAACTGGCTACAAGTGGTCCCGCTGCGTTCTGCCCCACTCTCCAGTGCCGCATCTAGGGACATGGAGAGCCTGCCTGGCCGCTCCAAGTGACCCATCTGTCCCTGAGGCAGGGCTGCAGCAAACTCCTGGGGACTGGGAGCAGAGCCCTTCCCAACAGGAGACACATAGCTACAAAGAATGCACACGTTGTTTTAGAGGAAGCCAAATGATCTGATGTGCAGGGGCCAGTCCTGTGGAAGCTCTGACTGTTCCTGTCATCCTCTGTGAAAAGTGGTTCCTGGGAGGCTCCTGTGCCACACCCGCCACAAAAACTGCTCAGCCTGTGCCTTCCACCTCTGCAGTGTGCGTCGCGCTCACCCTAAATACTTTTTGTTTCCTACTTTATCTGAAAATACCTCCTAAAATGGTTTCTCTTTGGGTGAAACGTAAGCCATCCTTTTTTTCTTTCTTCTTTTATTGATTCCATTCCCTTTTTCTGAGACTCAGTTACTTATCTTCACTGCCAAAATGAATTAGCATTTTAATTTCATTAAAATATTTAATTCTATTGAAATGTGTCATGAAAAAAGTTTGCTGCTATTTTCCATTAATTTGTGTTTGATGGATGCAGAGGCATGTTGGCTCATCACTTTTCTTTGCCATTGAGTTCTTTTCATCTTTTCATCAGTGCTTGCGGCTCTTTGATCGTGGGGATTGCGCTTTTGATGTTTTCTTAATCCTTTTAGTAATGAGGCACTCAAAATATAACAACTCATGTTACGCCATGTTTTAATTTTATTAAGAATTTTCTGTCTTGAAAATGAAGTCCCATTTCACCCATTTTTTTATTCTTTACATATTCAACTCCTTTGTTAACAAGTCACTATGTGCGAGCACACAACACGCTCATTATTTCCTTTCTTCCCCCAACTCACTTGGTGATCTAATTTCTTTTACAAGTTCTTAAAGTTAGAAAAACAAATACTAATGATCCCAGCTAGAACCCGAAAATAAGAACTCAAGCACCACCCATACATATTTATATTTCTAACAGGTTCTGTTGCATTGATGTCAGAATTCCGAAGTCTAGGTAACCTCATCCTATGCAGTTTTGCACATTACAAGTAAAATAATTTTCAAGAATGGCGTGTGTTTCCATTTACTTTTCACTTTTACCAGATTATTTTCCTAACTAGATTCCCCAAACAGCGTTTCTTTTGTCTACAGAGAATGAAGCCTTTGTTAGAGCAATCTGTTTATCCATGAAGAGGAAGTTGCGGCTTATCCTATCACTACCTGAGCTTTCTGTTTGACTTTGCTTTTTGTTTCTAGTGTGGCCATGAACTAATCACTAATTAATTCTCTGATCATCAGTTTTATCATTTATAAAGTGGGAATAACAGCTGAGTTTTTGTCAGAATACATTGTATTGAAATAGAAAGGACAGATCCTTGCAGACCCTAAAGGAATCTTCAGTTAAAAGCCATATTTCCATTTGTGTATTTTGCAAACAGTCTATGTAAATCTGTGACTTACCTGTTGATAAATTACCTGCAAAGGTAAAGAAAACGAATTTTACAATAGCCCATGTAGCTCAACTTACATTTTCGATTTCTGGGAGTCTGTCTCTCTTCCAAGGACTAAGAGTGCTTTAGAAAGTGCGTTCACGATTTTCTTTCCCTGGTCCTCTTTTCTTTTTCTCTCTGGGACTGTGGTGGTTTTTTTTCTTTCAGTCAATTCTGTTCCAACAAACTTCTCAAATTAGTTTTTAGTCCATTTCAACTTTACTGTTATCCTTCCAGACCGTTCACCTTCTTGTCAAAAATATAATTATCAATCCGGGCCTGGAACAGTATTTTTGACTTTCCATTACATTCCCTTCTCCCCCTGGTGTGCTCAGAACAAGCAGTCATTTCATTGTTTCCTCTCTGTACAATCTCCTTTGGAGTCAAGATGATGGATCTCAATTTTATGCTTTTCCTATTTCTATAACGTACCAACTTGAATTATACTCCTTCTTTCAAGGATGTAATCCCTCAGTTGCCATTGGGTGTTACGTTTTGTCTTTTCTCCAAGTTTTATCCTCTAACTATTTACGTGGCTTTGTTCTTGTTCTTGCGGATTTTAGTCAGATAACTCAGAAACTGTCATTTACTACGTGGCCTTATTTCCTCCCACCCCCTCTAGTTCCCATGTATTTCTACCTTGATTATTACAGCTGTCTCCCAAGTGAGCGGCCTCTCTCCTGGCTTTGTTTTTTGGGGTCTGTGGTGCACCGATTCATGATCTGCACTTTTGTAAGATCTCTGTTTTATTTTTTAAAATGTGTAGTGGAAAAAGCTGTTCACATTTGAGCTATAGAGACTTGGTTCCATCTGTTGAAGCTGTGTGTTTAAGTTGACCTCGCTTTGTAATTCACTTTCTCTTTCTGAGAACTATCTGTAAAGTGGACATCCTCATATCTGCCTCTTGGGTGTTTGTGAAAATTAAATGAGTTGATAACATTGATGTATGCATGTCAATCTCCAGAATATGATAGGTACCTACCATATATCAGTACCCTTACCTTAGGGATGTCCCCAACATCATAACTTCTTCATCCACCAATGAGGCCCAGAGAATGTAGCCCAGCCTACTTGAAAATGACTTCCTTATCCTTCATGATGAGGTAGTTAATAAAAGGATTATTAAAAATATGTTGTTTTATGATTGTGATGCAAATCTATTAGTTTATATGTTTCTTCTCGTTTCTGTTTTTCTTTTTTCATGTTGAGTTTGCCACAGTGGATTGCATCTCCAGGGTGTTTAGGAAAGTTTCTGTGTCTTGGCACTGGATAGAGAGGCTCGGCGAGGTTCGAGTTTACATTTTTTTTGGCATGGTAACATCATATCTAGTGGTGTTTTCTCCCATCAGAAGACAGAGTGACTGATGTGCACCGACCAGCTGTGTTTATTGACTAGGTACTGCAAAACGATAATATTCTAATTCTTTTGCTTATTTTTTCATTTATTTGCTGAGGTACTCCTATAAAAGGAGCATATTGTTTGGTTGTCTGGTGGCACAGTTGATAGGCAAGACAGGATACATGGGGTCTCTTCCGTTTGTATCCATTCAGAATACGGTATTTTTGTAGCCTCCTTAGCCTCAGCCCTGTTGCCATTTGCAGTGCATGCTTCTGTTTGGATGCGAAGGCAGGGACTGTCCTGTGACTGCAGGGTTTTAGGAGTATCACTGGCCTTGACCCACCAGACACCAGTAGCATCCTCACCCTCAGTGTGTGAATACCAGTGCCTCCAGACATTGTCAAATGTCCCTGTGAGGGGAGAGAAAATGGCAGCAAAAATTCCAGCAGCTGAGAACTACTGCTCTAAAGTGACTTATTTCGTTGTTTTTTATTGTTAAGAAAGAACTCATGGATTTAAAACCATTTGATGATTTTCAGTCTATGGAATGCGCCATCTTTGTTGATGCTAAAATTGTACTAATTTTGCCTTGTCATGTGTTCTTAAGTTGATGTCTGAGTCAGTGATAGCTTCTTTGCTATCCAGTAGGATAAACCAAGTTTATCTTGTGTAATTTATGCTTCAAACCTGAAGTTAGTCATCCGGCCAAGGATTCTTGGCTTCCTTGAGTGGAAAATGACATTTCAAGATTATGATCTAGACATTTACAGTGATAATCACTTTCTGATTTCTCATTATTTCTTGATCCTTTTACTCTATAGGGTGTGTGTGTGTGTGTGTGAAGAGCAAAGATACAGGATTTCCTGCTGATATACCTGAATGAAATTGAGCTGCAAGGTTTTTTTCTGAATGCCTCACCCAGTCTCCCTGCTTTCAGTAATTCTGATAAAGGTGGAATTAGAATATCACATAATTTCTCAGTTGCTGTATCTCACAACACAGACATAAAAACCTTGAAAGCATTACCAACATTCCATGCACATCAGGTGTGCTAAAAACTAAAACAGGTTTGCACTCATGTTTACATTTTGTGTGTCCCAATCAAATTACTGTATTTCAAAGTCCTTTGAAACTGTCCATCTTGGGATTCACAATTAGATTTACTTTTCTGAACATGGTGGATTGCTTTAAAAATAATTTTGTTTTATTATTATATAGAAATATTTGCAGACTTAGATGTTCCATAGTCAAATTTGCAAAAGTACGTGTGATTTGAAGGTCTCACATCTGTTTCCTTCTCCTCCATACTATTTCATTTCCCCCCATAAATAGTAATTTGTAGAATTGTTCTGGTTCATTTTTGCATTTGATAAGCAGACACACACACACACATGTATGTATTTATATATACATGTTAGATAGCTGTGTCAACTCCCCTCCCAGCTTGGGTAAGCAGTAATGTATTAAGCTCTTTATTTTTTTTCTGTTGAATGGATTCTGGAGTTCATTCTAATGTAGTTTAGTCTCTTTCTCCTTTTCTCTCTCTCGTCTTGCTCTGGCTGTACAGCAATCCGCAGTGTAGATAGGTAGACCATAGTCTATTCAGTCTGTCTTCCGACTCACCCATTGATGAGCTATTTCCAGTCCTCTATAAAAAATTGTCTGACACGAATAGCCTTGTGCCTGTGTCCTCTCACATTTTTTGTAGCAAACGGTTACACATGATGTGCAGTGTACACTGTTAACTAGTGAATGTCCACGTGAAAAAGCATCATAGCAGAAATGCAAGTCCATGGCTTTGATTTTATAATCAGTCATGTATACAAACTCATATTCATCGTGATTATCATTTTAAGCAGAAATATGTAAATTCCTATAGAAAGAGGACGATTTTAATGATTTAAATTAATGAAACCATGTTTAAAGAAAAAAATGATGGGAATTCCACACATACTCAGAAAATAGAAGAGAGAATACTTGATAATTGATATATGAATCTATCATATTCTAAGGCCAAAACCAGATAAAGACCCAACAAAAAAATACATGTTCTAATATCTCACAAATAGAGACACAAAAATCTTAGCTAAATAGTGGCAAATAGAATTCAAATATACATATGTATGTGTGTGTATGTATATGTATAGGTATATGTACGTGCCGTCATGCATTGCTTAGCAACAGGGAGATGTGTTGTTACATGATTTCAACGCTATGAAAACATCCTATAGTACACTTACACCAACCAATATTGTTTAGCCTATACTCACCAGGAATACGTGGTGCAGCCTGTTGCTCCTAGGCTGCAAGTGTGTACAGCATGTGACTGTCATGAATACTATAAGCAGTTGTATCAAGAAGTAATATTTGTGTATCGAATAGATCTAAACATAGAAAAGGGTACAGTACCAACACTGTATAAAAGATAAAAAGTGGGACACCTGTATAAGGTACTTACCGTGAATAGAGTTTGCAGGAGGGGAAGTTGTTTTGGGTTTCTCAGTGAGTGAGTGGTGAGTGAATGTGAAAGCGAAGGACATTACTATATGCTGTTGTAGACTTTATAAACACTGTGAACTTAGGCCATGATACATTTATTTAAAAATTGTATTTCTTCAATAATAAATTAACCTTTGCTTACTGTAACTTTTTTGACTTTATAAACTTTTCACTTTTGAAACTTTTATATTCTTTTGCAATAACATTTAGATTAAAACACATTGTACAGTTGCACAAAAATATTTTCTTTTTATTGTCTTATTCTGTAAATATTTTTGTATTATGATTTTGTATTTTTTTTTTTTTTTACTTTTTAAAACCTTTGTTTAACAGTAAGACGCAAACACACACATTAGCTTAGGCCTTCACACTGTCTTCCACCTCCACATCTTGTGCCACTGGAAAGTCTTCAGGGGCAATAACATGCATGAATGAAACTGCCACGTCCAATGATCACGGTGCCTTCTTCTGGATGCCTCCTGAAGGACCTGCCTGGGGCTGTTTACAGTGATTTTTTTTATGTAGGCATGAGGAGCATACTCTAAAATAGTGATGGAGAGTATAGTATAGTAAATATATAAACCAGTATCATAGTCATTTATTATCATTATCAAGTGTTACATGTTGTATACAGTTGTACTGCTCTGTTTTCACGTGACTGGCATCGTGGTAGGTTTATTTACATCAGCATCACCAGAAACACTTGCACAATGCATTACACTGTGATGATTTAATGGCTAAGATGTCAGTAAGTGATAGGAGTTTTTTGACTACATTATAATCTTATGGGACCATTGTTTACATGACCCATCATTGATTAAAATGTCCTTTTGTGACCCAGGGTTTTGTATATATATATAAAATTATACACCATGAACAAGTAAAGTCTTTTCCTTGTGGGAATGAGAGACTGTTCAATATTTGAACGTCATTCAATATCATTCATTATATTAACAGGATAAAGAAGAAAAATTACATGATTATATCAATCGATGCACAAAAAGCATTTGACAGATTCAACACCACGATTAGTTTCTTAAGTAAACTAGTCACGACAAACTTGGTGTTTTAAAACAATAGGAGGCCGGGCACAATGGCTCACGCCTGTAATCCCAGCACTTTGGGAGGCCAAGGTAGGCGGATCACGAGGTCAAGAGATCGAGACCATGCTGGCCAACATGGTAAAATCCTGTCTCCACTAAAAAAATAAAAAAAATTAGCTGGGCGTGGTGGCGTGCATCTGTAGTCCCAGCTACTTGGGAGGCTGAGGCAGGAGAATTGCTTGAACCCGGGAGGTGGAGGTTGCAGTGAGCCGAGATCGCACCACTGCACTCTAGCCTGGCGCCTGGCGACAGAGGTAGACTCTGTCTCAGAAAAACAAACAAAAAAATAAAAAAAAAAAATACAATAGGAATGCATTCTCCCATAGCTCTGGAGGCCACAAGTCCAAAATCAAGGTGTCAGCAAAGCCATGCTCCCTTCCAGGGCTCCCGGGGAGAACCCATTCCTAGCCTTCTCCAGCTTCCCTTGGCTCCCGCACTCCTCAGCTCATAGCGGCATCGCTGGAACCTCTGACTGTGTCTGCAGATCACCTGTTTTTCTGGGTCTGTGTTTTCTCCTCTGTGTGTCTCATACAAAGGCGCTTGTCATTGGATTTGGGGACACCCAGATAGTCCAGGATGTTGTAATCTAAAGATCTTTAGCTACATTCCATCTGCAAAGACCCATTTTCCAAATAAAATCACAGTCACCATGTCTGGGGACAAGGGAGTGGACATGTCGTTATAAGGGGGCCACCACCCAGGCTGCTACAGTGTCTATTCATGACAGAGTCTCAGCAAGGCAGGAAGAAATGGGCCATCCTCAGTTTGTGATAAAGAGCACTTACAAAACAACAAAACAAAAAAATAACATTTAGCATTAACCTTAATGATGTAAGACTGCATGTTACCCCTTAGGAGGAAGAACCCACCAAGCTTATCCAGTTTTCCCATTCAACATATTGCTGGAAGTTGCAGTCAATTCAAAATTGAAAGGATAAGAGAAAAAAGGCATATAGATTGCAAAGAAAAACAGTAAAGCTGACTCTGCTTGCCAGTAACGTGATCGTCTAGATAGAATTTCCCAAGGAATTCACAGATGAACTGTTAGAGCCAAGAAGCCGGTTTGATGACTTCACAGGGTACAAGATGAACGAACTAAAATCTACTGTATTTCTATTTGCTAATATGAACACATGAACACCCAATTTCTTTAAAATACAGTATGTAATCACTCAAAACAATGTAATATGTGGAAATTAAACAAAACTGCATATGTATAGGAGACTTATATGGAAAACTACACAATATTATTGAAGGAAACCAAAGATCAAAATAAATTAAGATATATACTATATTCACATATTGAGACAGTCAGAGTGAAGATTTCAAATCTCCTAAATTGATATACAGTTTAATGCAACTGTCATAAGAATCTCAGCAAATCTGTTTTATAGACATGAACAAGATTATTCTAAAATGAATGTGAAAACATACGGGAACTAGAATACCTAAAGTAATTTTGAAAAAAATTTGAGTGGGAAAAGGACCTTACCCAATTTGAATACGTATTCTGTAGCTCCAGTAATCAAGGCCATGTAGTGTTGGTGGAAGGACAGACACAGAGATTAGTGGAATGAAATAGGAAGCCCAGAAATAAACCCACGTGGTTTTTGGTGACAGGGCCAAAGCAATTCAATGGAGGAAGAATAGTTTTTTCAATAAACGGTTCCAGAACTATGTGACATATATAGGCCACAAATGAACCTCCATGTGATGAATCTCACATTTTTTACAAAAATCAACTCAAAATGGATAGTAGGCTTAAATGTAAATGTAAACATATAAAACTTTTAGTAAAAGATACAAGGAAATCTTTGCAATCTGAGACTAGGCAAACATTTCTTAGACTTGTCTCCCAAAGCATAATCCGTCAATTAAAAATTGATAAAATAGACTTTATCAAAATGAAAAACGTCTTCTCTGAGAAAAATTATATAAAGAACCTGAAAAGATGAGCTGCAGACTGGAAGAAGATGACATTTTCAAACCACATATCTGCTAAGAACTCATATGTAGTTAAAAACCACGTATCTGTTAAGAACTCATAAAGAACTATCAACACTCTACGGTAAACATACACACAGACACACACACACACACACACACACACACACAGACATACACACATATATATATACAGTTAGGATATGTTCGGAAGACCTTTCACCAAAGAAGATATGTAATAAATACATAGAAAAATGTGTAGTATCTTTAGCTATTAGGGTTATTTAAATTAAGAGAAAAATGTGCTATCATCCACACCTTCAAAATGTCTAAAATTAAAAAATACACACACACTTAAGGTGACATTGCCAAATGCACTCAAATAGAGAAGTCAAGTCACTCAGTCATTACTGATGGGAATGTGTAATGGTACAGCCACATTGGAAAGCAGTTTAGAATTTTGTATAAGAGCTAAGCATGCAGTTATCCTATGACCCAACAATTGCACTTCCAGTCATTTGTCTCAGAGAAGTGGAGACTTATATTCACATAACATAGTAATAAATAATATTAACAGGAATATGTATAGCGGCTTTAGTCATAGTAGTCAAAGACAGGAAACTACCAAATGTCATTGAAGATGCAAACAGTTAAATTGGTTCATCTAGACCATGGAACATCACTCAGCAGTAAAAAGGAATAAACTATTGATACAAACAGCAACTTGATGACGCTTCAGAGAGTGGTGCTGACTGAAAAAGTCAGTCCCGGAAGGTCAAATGCCATTTCTACCACATTCTTATAGAAGCAGAGAAGAGATTAGTAGTTGCCAGGGATTAGGGAGGGAATGGGTAATGAGGCAAAGTAAGTGTGGCTATCGAGAGTCAACAGGAGGGATGCCTGTGTTGCCGACACATTCTGTATCTCACCTGTTTCAGTATCAGTATACTGGTGGTGATGTTATAATACGCTTTTGCAAAATACTAGCATTGTGTTGATGGACATGTTCCGGAACACACCTATTTCAGTTCGCTATCCTGGTAGTGATGTTATACTACAGTTTTACAAAATGTTACCATTAGGGGAAGCTGCATGAAGGTTAAACAAGATCTTTGTAACTGCATAACGCTTACAAAAGAGCTTTGTATTAATTCTTACAACTTCATGTGAATCTATACTTATCTCAGAAAACAAAATTTTGTTAAAAATAGTAAAACTCCATAGTAATTCTTTCTTTTCCATAGTAATTCTTTATCAAATCACAGATGGATCTGAATATTCAAACACTTTCAATAGCTATGCCTGTAATTTTTCTACTGGGTAAATCATACAGTTACTTAATTATTATTTATATGAAAACCTCTACTTTAGAAATAGATATCTGTACTTTGGGAGGCCATGGCGAGGGAATCATCTGAAGTCAGGAGTTTAAGACCAGCCTGGCAAACGTGGTGAAACTCCATCTCCACTAAAGAATTAGCCAGGCGTGGTGGTGCACACCTGTAATCCCAGCTACATGGGAGGCTGAGGCCAGAGAATTGCTTGAACCCGGGAGGTGGAGGTTGCAATGAGCCTAGATTGTGCCACTGCACTCCAGCCTGGGCCACAAAGTGAGACTCTGTCTCAAACAAACAAACAAGCAAAGGAAAAGAAAAGAAGGAAATGGATATCAATTAGCTGCATCTAGAGTGGCTTTGGTGGCAATAGGGTATTCTTTCTTCTTTTGACTGTGATAAAAAAAGGGAAAACATTAATGCTATCAATAAATTATAATCACTATCTTCTCTGTAAAGAAGATAATCTACTCTGAAGGATAAATTACATTCATTGAGGATCAGCTTCTGCAATGCAGTTTTTCCCTGGATACGTTGGCTTCTGCTGAAGTTTCTTTGAGCAGGGCTGTGGAAGCTGCCAGGGTTGATCTTATTTCCCACTGTCCCATTAGAATAAATGTTTGTTAAATCTGTTTACAAATTACACAGCCTATCAGCCTTTAGGATAAGTTAGAACTGTATGAATTGCCAAAGAGTGCTTTATAGAAAGCAAACTCCACCTCATAGATAAAATTTCCCAATTTGAGGCCAATAATAATGGACTGGGGTTGATGCGTTGACAGCCGCTCCGTCATTTGGGATGCGTGTCTTGTCTTCAGCGAATAGTGGTATTAGACAAGGATACATCAAATCAAGTGAGCAACGGATAGGATTTTTATGAGTTTTCCCCTTGAACAATATTATGATAAATTCACACAATTGCATTTGATTTTTTTTCCCTCCCTACCAGGAGGATCAAGCAAAGAAAATGAGTTTGCCCTTCAGTCTTTGAAGTTTTTTGATGCATGACAACCACAGCTAGAGATAAGAATTAAGCCCCGCACTTTAAATGAGCAATAAGCCAGGTTTTCGAGCTGTCTTGTTTAAGTCTCTGTTTGCATCTCGTGTGCTTTTCTCTCTCTCTTTTTTAGCTTCACATTATTTTTTTTTTTGGAGGAGCCATACATAAGTGTCTGAGAAAATAATAATGGGCATTACCTTAAGTCTTTCATCTCTAATTATCCCAAATCATAACATATTAGCATATCGACAAAAATCTATACCCACAGACAATGTTTCTTTTGAGAAGAGAAGAAGAAAATATCTTTTTAAGTCCTACTCCTAAAAATGCTCATTGTCCATGTGTTGAAAAGACTGCCTTTTACTCAGAAAGAATTTCTAAGGTGTCACATATGTAGAACAATACAAGACTAGCACTTTGGTTGTTTTCAATATATGTAATCACAATGTTGGTGTGATGTTTGTTATGATCAATAATAGAACATACATAAGATTTAAAAGCTATAGAAGGTGCAAAAGAAAATGAAACAATAATACAATTAAAACCACTCATAATTACACTTAATTTACATAATTAAATATACGAATATTCACTGAGTATTTTATGCCAAGCAGTGTTTTGAGGGCTGGGATGACGTAAGTAGCTGTTGGGCAAAGGACCACCTTTCACAGAATTTACATTCTAATCAGGAAGTTTTGCGGTGAAAATAAAAATAATAATTTATATAACCTGCCTCATTGCTTCTAAGGTGTGGATTTTTTCACCTTTTAGTACCTCCGATATTGGGATGTATCTTACTATCACATAGGTAAGAGAGATTCATGTCACAGTTTTATTTTCTTTTTCGGTAGTGTATGAAGTAATTAAGCATCTTATAATTGATGGTGTCTTGGGCTTGATGTTCTCCCAGGTAGTAATAACTTCAATGAAGAAAAATGTAGGGGAATGGTTACAGGGCGGGAGAGTGAGGGAGCCTCTGCTCTTCGGGGTGGAGGCAGCAGTGTGAGTCACTGGAGAGGAGTGCTGGGTGGAAGGAGTGGGGAGCTGCCCATATGGATAGCTGGGGAGTGTCCCCGCAGAAAGTGTTTGCAAATGCAAAGTTGCAAAGTGAGATTGTGTTGATTGTACCTGGTGAACTTCAGGAAGACCAGACTAAGCTAGGAAGTATCATCAGAGAGAAAGATCTTTCCAGTGAGGCAAAAGCAAAGTCAGGAGGAATCACTGCATTGGCCCCCTGCCTTGACTCTCCTCACTCTGTTATCAGAAGCCATGGAAGTTTTGTGCAGGGCAGTTGCCTGACCTCACATACATTATTCAAGGAACAACCTGATTGAGTGAAGTGTAGGCTGTTGGAATAGGAAGGAGACCTGGGTGAAGGCAGGAGGCAGGACGGAAGGTGAGTGGCACCATGCAAGTGAGAGAAGCTGCCTCATGGAACAGCGCATAGTAATCTAGGTCCCTAGGTTTGAAGTGTAGTTAGAAGAGAGACATGATGAGCTGTGCCGATTGCAGGTCTCCATGCAGGCGGGAAGGTGGACAGAGTGGGCTTCAGGAGCGCCTGAAAGCCTGAAAGGATTAGGCAGAATGTGGTGGTCTAAGAGTGGGATGCTTTCGATGGGCATCCGCGGGTAATGTGCCAGGCATTTTTATGAGGTCTCCGGTTTGGTGGCGGAACTGGGTGGCTGGGCTGGCGGAGTACCACTCAGGGCATCTTCTTTGGCTCCTCTGCCCCATGCTTTACCATTCCCGGGGAGCTCTGTGCTCTGAGGACTGAATGTGTCGAGGACCTTTTTCGCCCTCTCACTTCTCACGGGGATTCACCAAAGGGGAGTGACTAAGGGCACAGAGTGAGTGAAGCAGGAGTGTGCTGTCTCTGGGTCTCTCTTCCATGCATCGCCGAAGGTAGCAGCTCCCGATGGGGGCTTCTGTCCTATCTGCTACCAGCTCCCTGGAGGGATTGAACTGATCTGTGGCTGCCAACATAGGGGAACTGTGCTTACTAGCCCTTGGTAGTTTACTTAGACCAATCACAGTCATATTATTCCCGATATTTCCTGCATTAACTGTTTTTAATGTTCCAATTTTAATGTGCTACTTCCTGCCAGCACTCTGACTGATAGAAATATAGGTGAGAAGTGTAAGGAACTGAGGGTTCCAGGAGATGAATACAAGATGGGAGCAGACAGACCGTCTGCAGATGTTAAATTAGTTCTTTTATTCAGCAGCAAAATGAAGTCTATGGGGTAGGAATGAGGAGGATATGCGGAAAAGGTGGAGAGATCAAATCAAACAATTAGGTTGAGAATGAACACTAAACAATGGGATTTCCTCATGTTTTTAGGCTGGAGAAGAAATATACTCTAAATTATGTTCAATATTTAGAAGTAAATATTTGTACTTCATAGTCAAGACAGAAAACTTGAACTATCTATAACAAAACACAGTGAAAACTCACATTAACTGTCAGGGATACTATTTTCTTTAATACAGACTTGTATGGAAGAAGCAAATATTGAATTAACTAGAACTCTTCACATCTAATGTAATGCTTGGAAGAAATTAGATGGAAAAGTCATAAAATCACCTTGATCTTCAATTTTGCTATTACATATAGGAACATCTACTGGTGATTAGATGAGTTTTGCATTAGAGATTATATCAACCTGAAAATGAAATAAAGCTTTAAAAAACGATGTAGTCATGCCTCATAGAGGTAATATTCTGAAAGTACACTGGCAAAAATGGGAAATGTTCTAAGGAATATTTACTTGATGGCCTGATCTAAACATTTACCACCAGATAACCTCAAAGGTATTCTTATATAATTCTAAAGTTATTCTGGAAATCATCAGATGTTAGTAAGTTTTCATAATCAAAGTGATCCCAAGAATGCCGGAATGACTCAATTCTTGTAGTCTATGGGAAAGCCGAGAAATCAATGAGTGCTTTGCCCCCTAAAAGGAAATCTTTAGACCTCCAGAGGAGAGCCTTGCCTCGGAGCCATCTGAGACTGTGCAGGGCTGAGCACCTTAGTCTAGGGAACTCTGTAGCTGACTTAACCAGAAGTTGGAGCAAGAAGCAATTTCCAGTGCAAGAGAGACTGGCTAAGCTGCCACAGGAGCCTGTTTTTAGACCTAGAATTGTGCAGTGATGAATCTGCTCTTAAGTCTCTTAAGTAGGGAAATAATGCAAGCTTGAATTTAGCTTCAGACCATAGAATAAGAATATGAGGGTGCAGGCATTCTGTCACTTTCCACTAAGAGGGAAGCATCTCACCAATTTTGGGGGCTCCGTGGCCATCTGATGGGCTGAGATCTAAAGAGGATGCCCTCTTTACCACTGGAGTGTGGCATCTGTGCATGACTTTAATGAGACAATAATTGAAACTGCCCAAAGAACCATGGTCAGTACATTAAAAAGAAAAGAGAGAGAGATCTTGAAAAATGAACCAAGAAGCATCCTGCACACACCACACAACACCAACCACAGATAGAGAAAAAAGAAAATAATTTAGGAGCAAAGAGAATATTAAGAAAGTGAGTAGTTGACTTCATGCCCAATTTGAAAGGCAGAGGGATTCTGATTGAAAACAGTTGAAGAAAAACAGTCGGTCAGTAGAAGTCCCTGTCAGGGAAATAAAAATAAAGCTAAAAGGTCAGAAGACCTGGAGATAAGTTAGAAAAATTTTGAAGAAACACAAAAGTAACTACTTACCTATGTCAATAGCTATAGTTCCATAAAAGTCATCAAATAACATTTATTTCTATTTCATTCATTATTTCTCCAAAATGCTACTGTGTTTTATCAAAATCCAACTTTCTAACTTTCCAATCTCTGGATAAAATGTATTCCTTGGATTATCTTTCTTAAAAACTGTGTTGCTATGACACAGTTTTCAAGTGAATTTATTTTTTCAATTACTTGTTCCCACATCTTAAACTGAATTTTGTATACCATCTGCAACAACCTGACTATAACCCCTCATTTATTGATGAAGTATGTTCTTCAGTTGTTAGAGATTATGTACTGTGTGTGTCTCTGTGTTTAGGAATTATTCTGATAACTATCTTGAAGCAGATTCATTTCACATAAACAATGTTGAATATAAAATAAGCCCTTGTTGAAAACAGTTTTTAACATTCAATAATGGGAAGGAGTAACCACCTTTCTAAAAATTACCATTTTTTATATTTGCACCAAATGACCTGGCAACAATTTCCTACCAAAGCTACGGAGGAACTGCAGTGGTATAAATACATTTCGTCACTCGACAATACTAAGGAGTAAACACTTTTACCTTTCATTTGCATACTTTCTCAATCCCAAATATTTTATTTAAAAATCTATTCCTTTCAAAGGGATTTTAATTTTTCTACAGTCACTCTCAGTTCTCCTCCCATACCTCTTCCCTGTTACAATGCCCAGAATAAGAAGTTCCAGTATGACCAGGCAATCTGCTGAGTCAGCTTTCGGCTGAGTTATTGGTTGATAACTACCAACTGGTCTCTGGGACTTTCTCTTAGACCTGTTATTAGGTTGTAGTTTTCAGAGTAGGCAACTTCAAGAATGAAATGAAAAGCGGAGCCCACCCATTGAGCTCTTACAGATCACGTTAGTCTGTGACACTATGAAGCATCTACTTGTGTTTGAGAGAAGTGTGACATAGTAAAGTCACGTCACAGCAGGAAGTAAGAGGTGCTGCACAATGACAGCCAATATTTTATCTCACTGTAGGAGTGGCGGCAAGCTGGTAGGGAAACACAATCATATGTCATAAAACATGTTTTTGTCCAGCATTACCAATAAATAGGAAGAAACTTTAAGAGTCACTGAACAAGTTACTATTGCAGATAGAGCAAAAGTAAAGTGAGAGATGTGACGTGTTTCATTTTAATTTTAGGAAGACTTTGGATCATATTTTACCAGAAACATGAAGGGAGAAAATGAATGAATTAGTTTAGTCAGTTGTTGGTGGTGGAAATAAGGGAAATCAAGTAGACACAGAAGAAAATTCAAGTGAAGTATAATTTTAGCTCTCATACTAGGGATGGAAGAGAGGCATGCACTACCGGCAAAAAGGCATGGGGATGGAATGGGACAGAGAGGCAGCAAGATGGATACAGGTTGAATAGCATTTTAAAACTCAAAACAACATGCTGACTTCCTGGAAAAGACAAACTGGGAATAAAAGAGCGGCACATAAAGAAACTGCCTAGTGGGAAAATTCTCAGTCTCCAAGTTACGGCACTTCTGTAGACAGAGGAGCATACTCAGGGTGAGGCCAGATTAGTGACGGCCCAGGTGTGGCACCTGCACCTGACAGGGAAGGTGAGGGATGGGGAGGTTCAGCTGCTGCCTGGACCTCTGTCTCAGTGGAATTGGGAAATCCTAATCTCCATCATCCCTCTTCCATAGGGAGTCCATAGAGTTGCTTGTTCTCTTTGTGTCTTAACCATATTCACTTTTTATTGCGCGCCTTACTGTCTAGAAGAGAAAGTCTGGAAGGCTGGAAACTGCATTTCCCAGAAGCCTATATTAGCAGGGTTCCTGATCTTGCTAAGGAACTAAAACCAAGAAGAGAGATGTAAGGGCTTAGACGATGCAGTGAGAAAACACCGGACTGAAACCTCAACCTTACTAGTCATGCAGCTGTTCAATGCTTAGAATATTATTTTTCTTCAAGCTTCCGTTATTTTATCTTTAAACAAGGTAAGCAATAAAACGTATCTTATGTATTTACAAAAGAGCTTTTTTTTGGGGGGGGGAGGGGGATGGAGTCTCTCTCTGTTACCCAGGCTGGAGTGCAGGGGCGAGGGGCATGATCTTGGCTCACAGCAACCTCTGTCTCCAGGGTTCAGGCGATCCTCCTGTTTCAGCCTCCTGAGTAGCTGGGATTACACACACCTGCCACCACACCCAGCTAATTTTTGTATTTTTAGTAGAGACAGGGTTACACTATTTTGTACAGGCTGGACCTCAAGTGATCCACCCACCTCGGCCTCCAAAGTGCTGGGATTATAGGCGTCAGCCACCATGCCTAGCACAAAAGTGTTTTAACATGTTGTAAAGATGAAGTAAAAAGACTTTATAGTTATCATCCACTTGATAAACATTAACTAATTACCTACTATATATCAGACACTATGTTCAGTATTAAACAAATAGAAGACATTTACAACTCCCACCCCTGTGGTGAGTATAGTCCAGTTTAAAATCTATATAACATATACAAAATGACTTATGCATTTCTCAGCACATAGTAAGCAGTTATTAAATGTCACCTGTAATCATTCATATGGCTAATAATGATGTAGTAACATCTCCCTCATAGCAAATAGTCCTATATATGAGTGATAGATGTATCACAGAGGGAAAAATGACATGTTAGAATTCCCAATATATGTGTGTGTGTATTCATATGTTTGCATTTATACGTGTGTGTATATTTGCATACATATGTGTGTATATATGTATATATGCATGTGTGTGTGCATATGTATACATTCTTAGCAATTATGTTTTAGTTCTGATTTATCCTCTTTTATAATTAAACTTGTATCTTTATACCCATGCACGTATGCATACATGCATACATACATATAGGTATCGATTAATACATACGGAGATTGACACATAAGAAATAGTGTGGTCATTGCCCCTTGTGTGGTCTGATGCACAGTCTGTGTGACCAAACTCAGTAGCCCTGGCTGTTAGTGTGGATTATTGTTACAGGGGAGGTGGGACTATCAGCAAATTTTTATGGTTAAGATATAAATTACAAATCATAGAAAACAACCATAGACTTTATTTCATAGAAAATTTTAGGCTGAAAAATCTAACAATTTAACAAAATTTAACAATTTCATTAAGGTGTATTTTATGCACAAGAAATGCTTATATTTAAAAGTATGCAATTGGATGAGTTTATATTGAACATTGTTGACACCTTCCGGAGTGTCAGTGCCTCAAAGTGAAAGATGTTGAACTTCCTTAACACCTCCCAAAGTGTCTTCATGCCTTTGTTCTGTAGAAGCGTTTAAGAATGAAGGTCCCATGAATGTCTGTGTACAAGTATTGGTTTAGACATGGCTTCCATTTCCCTTGGGTCACTCCCTCAGTGTGGAAGGGTCATGTTGTATATTAAGTACATGTTTAACTTTTTAAAAAGTTACCAAATTGCTTTCCAAAGTAATTATGCATTTTATATTCCCTTCAGCATTTTATTATTGTTTCCGTTTCTCTGTGTTGCAGTAAATATTTATGTTGTAAAATGGTCGAATCATGTACTTAGCATTTCCATCATCACAAACATGCATCATTTCTATAAGGTGAGAACATTAAAAATCCTCTCTTCTAGTTATGTTGAAACATACCATACAATATTGTTAAGTGTAATCACTCTTCTGCACCAAGGCAGACAAGAACTTCTTCCCTCTACCTGACATCGTGCACCTGTTAACTCATCTCTCCCCATCCCTGTCGTTCTCATCTCTCCCCCCATGTCCTCCTGAGACCTTGCACCTGTTAACTCATCTCTCCCCCACCACCATCCTCCTGAGACCCTGAACCTCTTAACTCATCTCTCCCAGATCCTGTCCTCCTGAGACCCTGCATCTCTTAACTCATTTCTCCCCCTCACACCATCCTCCTGAGACCCTGCACCTGTTAACTCATCTCTCCCCATTCCTGTCCTCCTGAGACCCTGAACCTCTTAATTCATCTCTGTCTGTCACACTGTCCTCCCGAGACTCTGAACCTGTTAACTCATCTCTTCCCATTCCTGTCCTCCTGAGACCCTGCACCTGTTAACTCATCTCTCCCCATCCCTGTCCACCTGCCTCCCCCAGTCTCTGGTAACCACCATTCTATCTCTGCTCCTATTTGGTCAGCTTTCTGAGGATGTGCATAAGAGTGAGATGACGTTGTTCTTGTCTTTCTGTGCCTGGCTCACTTCACATAACAAAGTGTCCTCCAGGCTCATCCATGTTGCTGCAGATGAGAGGGTTTCTTTCTTTCTTACGATCAAATGGTATTTTCCATTTTTATAATTATTCATCTGTTGATGGACACCTAGGTTCTTTCCATATCTTGGCTATTGTGAATGATCCTTGAATGAACATGAAAGTGCAGTTATCTCTTCCATATACCAATTTCATTCCTGTTGGATATATACACAGTAGTGGGATGGCTGGGTCGTATGAGAGTTCTTTTTAAAAAAAGTTTTTAAGAAAACTGCATGCCGTTTTTCACGGTGGCTGTATTAATTTCCATCCTCATTAATGGTGAACTCTTACATACAATTTTTCTAAATGTTTGGTGACATTGGACATGGTCACTCTTTTAAGTGTGTTGCTGTGAAAGTCTTTTGCCCCGCCATCATTTTCATAGTTTCTTTGATAAAATATTCTCAATATGAACAGTTTGGGGTGATTTAATATTGTTGAAAGTTTCATTTCTAGTGCTATTTCTTTAAAGCCCAACTTCTGTCAAAATTTTTACTGTAATTTGATTATTTGCATAAGCTGCCGAAGTTATGCTTGTCTTGAGGGCCTGGTCACTCAACTCTGAATCAGGAAGCAGTTCTGCATGCAGAGCAGAGCAGTTTGTTTTTTTTTGTAAAAAGTGACTTTTAAGGTCCCTCTTCCTAGAGTGTTTAAGAGTCAAGGAAATTCATTCTACATAATTCAAATATCATTTTTAGGTTCCCAGCCATTTAGTTGAAATTTAGAACTTGTAAAACCTGTATGATAATTTAAAGTCTACTTAATTTCAAAATTTCAAGTGCTGTAAGAATAATAACTATTTTGTAACTAAATTCAGATAGAAGAACTGGTAACTGCTACAAACCGGATAATGCAATTTGACAAAGTTGCTATGTTCTTGAATTAATTAAGGCTTAATTCCACTTTCTAAAATTCAAATTTTCTTTACCTTATTAGTTCCTGTTTCTCCAAGGGAACTGGTCAGCCCTGTACATTATCAGCTGAGCTCATAGACAGTTGCTAACATTGCACATTGACAAGAATCGATTTGACAGGCAAACACCTCCTCTGGTAGAAGCAATTGGTCCTTCAGAGAGGGTTTTTAAGAGTCTCTTGTTTCATTTCTGAATTTGATCAAGATATCTTATTATTAGCCTGATAAAAATTAAATGATTACTTTTACATTTCCATGGAATTTGAAAAAGTTGATAAAAGGAATAAAGTGAGTTAATGGTAGTTTAATAAAGATCATTATTTTTGCGGGATCACTCTAAGAACACTAGCTTTGCAGAGTATGGTCGAATAGATTGTTTCAGATCTTATATGTTTGAAATAGTATTTACATATGAATAGTATTGATTGAAAAGATTCTTTTTACTTCATCTTTATTAAATATTTTCATCATTTGGAAATTGTTCATTTAAAATATTTCAAAAATTCCATAGGAATTGTGGAATCACTATTGTTAAATTTTAATGATTACGTATAGTTATTATTAAATCAAGACTGGGTCATCTTATTATGAGGTGTTTTGACTTGAAGAAAAATTGGTACTGATTCATTTCCAGGTCTTCAGTTTGCACTTCTGATACCATTTTGTGTCATTTTGTGGTTTGCGATGAAGTAGGCTGGCCTTGAAAATCCCACAGCACAATATAATCTCAACAGTTCTTTTTTGCTTATTCATTGATGTGGTTTGACTGGGTTCACACCCAAAGTCTCAACTTGAATTGTAGTCCCTAGAATCCCCATAATCCTCGTGTATCAAGGGAGAGAACAGGTGGAGGTAATTGAATCATGGGAGTGATTTCCACTATGCTGCTCTCGTGATCCTGAGTGAGTTCTCACAAGATGTGTTGGTTTTTATAAGTGTTTGGGAGTTCTTCCTGTGTTCATTCTCCTTCCTGCTGCCTTGTGAAGAAGATGCCTTGCTTCTCCTTCACCTTCCACCATGATTGTAAATTTCCTGAGGCCTCCCCAGCCATGCTGAACTGTGAGTCAATTAAACCACTTTCCTTTATAAATCACCCAGTCTTGAGCAGTTCTTTATAATAGTATGAAAATGGACTAATACAGTCAGTGATTGGGAACATGAGATAACTAACTGTACACAAACCATTAAATATAACTTAGCACCAATTGCTTTATATCAAGCCCACATTTTGGTACTACAGAGTTTAGCACAATAATTTGACTTAGTGGTTTCTAATGCAAGAAAAAGAAAGTAAGTTGGCAAGGTTTTAAAAAGTTAATTAGAGCATCTCACCTTGAAACTGGCTGTGTCAAGAAATAAAAACATAAATAAAAAATTCTGTTGCCTTGCATCTTCATCCGCCTAATGTTTAATAAGGAGAAGTCACTTAAGATGACATTGAAGGAGGAGAGGAAGCAATTGAGGGAAAGAGCCGGTGGACAGTCTCTAGCTTCCTTTTCCATTAATTGATTTGAAAAGTGTTGGTCCTATATATTTTTTTAAAAAAGCAAAGTTAGAGAAGTCAAGCTAAATTAGATTCAAAAGGGGTGTTTCAAGTGTCTGTGACTCTCATGTTTGCTGTATGATACATAATCTATGGAACAAAATAACCTCTAGTACTTAAAATTGATGATCAAGAAATTATTTAACTTCTGTGATTTGTGGGATGAAATTTTTCAGAGCGGTGTGTATATTACTGAGAATGAAATTCTGATTCTAGTAGAGGTCCTCACATGTCCTGACTGTATTTACTGTTCTTTAAAGGAAAATATTAGGGATAGGAAAATACAAATTTAGAAAACATTATCAAGTGTAAGTTAATTCATGAGATAGTCTGTTTTACTTTTTTTGTCTTTTCACAGATTATCAAGAATATTTTCAGAGTGGGACAGATTTTTTTTTTCACTCTTTCTGACTGTACATAGACCCATGTTTTTGGTTCACAGAGATACAATTTTACTTGAGATAAAACCTCTTTTATTCTAGTGGGAAATGCAATGCAGATTTCATTGCTCACCTATTAGAGATGATAGATACTAAAATCTTTTGTTGTCATCTTCGATCAGTTTGATTCTAACAGGTCATAGTTATGCACCTCAGTGTCAACATGCATGAATCAAGGTGTTAGAATTTACTTTGGTTAAATTTGCTGTCTTTTGGATAAAAAGAGAGGAAGAGGGTATTTGAACCTTGCCATATTTTCTTTGATGTTTTTATTGAAGGCAGAATGCGCTATCAACGACAGCAGAATAATGAAAACTCTGGGCTCCCTGCTGCTGGGACAGGGCATTTTCAACATACAGGAGTTTCCCTAAACCAGAGGAGATAAGCTCTAAGTCCCCAGTGGATGCCTGAAACCAAACCCTATGTATTATGCTTTTTCTGTGCATACATACTTATGATAAAGTTTAATTTATATACTAGCACAGTAAGAGATTAACAGCAATGACTAATGATAAAATGGGACAAGCGTGGTGGCAGTTTGGAAGGCTGGGGCAGGAGGATTGCTTGAGCCCAGGACTCGGAACCAGCCAGGTCAACATAGTGAGACCCCTGTCTCTACAAAAGTAAAATAAAACAGTTAGCTGGGTGTGGTGGCATATACCTGTTGTTCCATCCACTCAAGAGGCTGAGGTCAAAAGATCACTTGAGCCCAGGAGCCTGAGAATGCAGTGAGTGAGCCGTCATGGCACCCAGCCTGTGTAATAGAGCAAGACCCTGTCTCAAATAAAATAATATTTAAAAAAACAGAATGATAACAGTATGCCAGTTTCACTACTCTTGGGCCATTATTAAGTCAAATAAAGGTTCCTTGAATACAAGCACTGTGGTTCCTTGGCAGTTGACCTGATAATCAAGAAGGATAGTTCCACCCTGATAGAAATAACAAAGTAAGTAAGATCATTGTATAAGCCTAAAAACCTACAATTTTTTTCTTTATCTGAATGAAGAAGAAAGATTTTGTGTTCAAATTGTGATACTAGGGTTATATTTTTGGCATCAAATTTTATTGTTTTACTAAGTAGAATTATAAAAACTACAAGAATAATAGCCAAATAATTTTTTAACTTTTAAAAATCTATATAACCTAAGGGACAATCATTAATTTACACCTATTGACATACAAATAGTGAATAAAAACACAGACTATATTTGCAACTCTGTGGTATGTTTTCTTGGTACACTGTCAGTGAATGCAGTCATTGGGCAATATATGAACTATTCAATAGTTCTTTAAGTTTTCTAATCAGAGATGATTAAGTCCAATTGTATTCAGCATAAATAGACTAAACTAAGCAATACCTGGCTTTTTCAAACCAATATGATGAACTCTAATGGAATTGTGGAGTATTTCATCATTCTCTTAGGTATAAATGAGCTTCCTATACTGATAAATGTGTGCCCATATTTATAGTTGAAGAATGAGTACACTGAAAATAAAAGAAATAATTTTTAAAGGGAGGTAAAATTTTTTCAGAATGGTCTAGAAGACCTTGGAGATATTGCTTTTATACCAACAAAGAAAACTGGTAGTGTGCATCTTTTCTGACTTTGTAAGTATCCAAAAATAGTTAAATAATTGAGGTGTCTGTTTATTTGAGGGCCTCAATTCATTTGTCTAAACAAAAGGGGTGGGTGCCCTAGGGCTAGTGGAGGTGACTTCTACCATCCCGGTTGTAAGGAGAGTCAAGATCACTGAGGGCATATCCATTAACCAAAAAGTATATGGCTATTCTGTGACTCAACAATTTCACTCCTAAGTGTTCACCCAAGTGAAATAAAAACACATTTCTACACAAAGACCTGTGCTGGAATGTTCGTAAGACTTTCTTCATAATAGCCCGAAACTGGAAACAACCCAAATGCCCATCAGCTGGTGATAAGACAGACAAGTGGAGGCAAAGCCACGGAGTGGAGAACCACTGAGCAACAAACAGGTCATAACTACTGATACAGGAAATCAAATGGATGAATCAGAGTCCTTGCACTCAGTGAAAGAAACCACACACAAAAATGTATGTACCCTATGATTCCATTGATATGAAATTCTGGAAGAGGGAAAGCTATGGTGACAGAAATCAGATTACTGTTTGCCAGGAGACAGGGAAAGGGAGAAAAAGTTGACTGAAAATTGGTATGGAGGAAATTTTGGAGGAATGAGAAGGCTCCATAGCATGGTTTTGGTGTTGGATACATGACTATAAAGTTTACTTAAATTCATCAAATTAAATTAAAACTCATTAAATTGTTCATTTAGACTTGGTAAAATTTGTGGTACCTAATTCATTCCTTAATTAAACTGATTCTTTAAAAGTATTGCTGAACTGGGATGAAAAACAAGGGAACCAAAAATAATTTAATCTGTTTAATTATTTTTTAAAAACGTATAGGACAGTACAACTAGACTAACTGGTCCTGTGGTTTGAAAGTGTCCCCTGTAAAATTCAGGTGTTTGCCAATTTGAGAATACTAAGAGCTGGGGCCCTTGGTAAAGAGCTTAAAAAAGAGAATCTGCCCCCTTCTGCCCTTCTCCTTCTGCTACCTGAGGACACAGTGTCCCTCCCTCTGGAGGACACAGAATTCAAGGCACTATCTTGGAAGCAGAGAGCAGCTCTCATCAGACACCAGCCTTGTTGCCAGTGCCTTTATCTTGGTCTTCCCAGCATCTAGAACCATGAGAAATATGATATCTCTGCTCTTTAGACACTACCTAGTCTGTGGTATTCTGTTATCACAGCACAAGGGGACTAAGACAGTGAAAAATACACAAAATCCTTGGCTTCAGAAAAGTACATCAAAAATAGGTTTGAAAGATTCAATTTTTTCACACTTGATTCCCAAAAGATGGAGCATGATCTAGCACTATTGTAACATGCTCTTTTTCAAAATTTACTGTTTTGTCTTCTGTCTTCTGTTTTTTTTCTTAAACATATTTCTTTAGTAGTATACTTTTTAAAGTGCTTTCAAACAGACTCCATTGTAAGAATTACTGATATGCACATGATATTTTTAAAAGATTGTTTCAGTAAGCATGTTGGGAAGAGTGGAAAAACACGTTCTAGAAAGTGGCCCCACAACCAAGAATCTTGGTTCCTCTTTCAGATTTAGCTTGTGGTTCATTTTTTCCAGCTCCCTCAACAAACCCCAAATTATTGACTGAATGTTGATGAGGTTCCCAGAATTGTGTGCTATCAAGAATACTGAATGGCTAAGTGTGACTCCAGCCTTTGAAGAAATTGCAGCCCATTCACAGTTGGAGGCAACAATACTGAAAATAAGCGAAACAAAGTTTCAAAGGAATGAAACACTGGTGCAGAGTAGAGTGATCTTGGAGGTTTCATCCATCATCTAGTCGTGGGAAGGATTGTAGATGATAGAATCTACTCAGACCTCTGTCGAGTCAGGCATGGCGGCTTACGATTGCAATCTCAGCACTTGGCGAGGCCGAACTGGGTGGATCACCTGAAGTCAGAAGTTTGAGACCAGACTGACCAGTATGGTAAAATCCTTTGTCTACTAAAAATACAAAAATTAGCTGAGCGTGGTGTGGTGGGCCTGCAGTCCCAGCTACTTGGGAGGCTGAGACAGGACAATTGCTCGAACCCAGGAGGTGGAGGTTGCAGTGAGCCGAGATCATGCCACTGGACTCCAGCCTGGGTGACAGAGCAAGACTCTATCTCTAAATAAATAAATAAATAAATAAATAAATAATAAAACTAAATTAAAAAAAAATTTGTAGATTCTATCATTTAGAAATCTGGGGCTTTTTTAAATCTTGGGGATTAAGGCATGATAATCAAACAGGCTAAATATTAACTTGAATGGACTGATACTACTAGAGTCTACAAAATTGTTATTTTCGTAGTGAGAACTCCTCTATTCTTTGTTTTGAGTAAATAAAATAATAATGAAGCCCTTGGTCAGGTAGAGAATGATGTTTACCTTTTGTTAATTATAACCTGTATTGTATGTAGTAACTGTCCCTTATATGTGTGGCTCCCATCCTTCTCATCCTATATCCAGATCTTTCCTCCTGAATAACCCCTGGCCAATCCCTGGGTCCATTCCCTGAAGACCACCACCCTTTATACTTTTTATGACTATACATTTTCCTCTACACTTGGTTTCAATTGTCTTGTATTATGAGTTTAAGAAAAGAAATTGCCTACCAATTTCATAACATCTTAAAGATACAATTTGCATTTTTTCATACTAAAAATGAGCATAGAGTTGGCAAATGAAGCTTTATTGTTTTCAGATATTGTGATAAAATGACCATTACCACCGTAAAACTTTCCACAGTTTTAGTGTCTTTTTTTATAATTTACAGCGCAGAAGAAAACTACAAATAGGCAGTATTAGTCTCTTTAGTATATGATTAATTCTGATTATTAGATAACGGGACCAAGAGAAATCAGACTGATTATTCTCAATTACGGGAAGCATTTTTCTTATCTTTTTATATATATATTGGAGTGTAAACATGTACTGTTTTTGTGTGGTTAAGGGATCTTTTCAATCTATGCACATAATGGTGAAAGTAACAGAAGGTTCCGAAACTTAGTTCTCTATGACATATGCGTAAAAGGAATCATTTCAAGCATGAGAAAGGTATTGAGACCCAACATATTAGAATTTGACAAATTTTTAACCAAAACAATAATAGACAGTTAAAAAGAACACTTACTTCTTCTTTCAAAATTAAAAATTTTAAGTTTTAATTTGTTTTAAGTTTATAGAAAAGTTGCAAATGTAGGGCTGTTGGCCCCACAGGGTCGTGGGGGTGTCCCTTATGCTGTACTGAGGTGCAGGATCCGAGAAGTAAAGAGACAGGACACTGAAGAACTGGTGAAGAGCATCTGCACTCGGGGGGCCACACAACCTGTGAGTGGAGATCAGCGACCCCCAAATGCCCAGGAGCATCTCTCTTTGTTGGGTACAAGCAGGGGCAGGGTTGTCAGTGAGGTCATCATCTATAGGCTTAGTAATGGGGCATACATGATCACGTGAAACACAAGCGAGGAGGCCATCCCATTATGTCACTCGGGCAGAGAGGTGGGTCGTGTGCAGTAGTGGGCTGTGCCACGTACAGTAGTAGAGGGTCGTGTGCAGAAAAGAGGTCCATCCCCATTAGGTCACCAAGGCAAGGAGGTGGGCTGTGTGCAACAGGTGTCGTGCGCAACACTTCTTATCTGGGGCCTGGAGACTTCAAAGGATTTCTAATAGAAGGATACTTTAAGCCAATGCAGTGGGAGCCGACAGACTTGTGCTCTTTTCTTAAGATATTTATGGGAGGATGATTTGAGCTAACACAGAAGGGAGAAAAGACTGACAGGGTGTACAGCCACTGTGACTGGTCACACCAAGGGGTTCTTCTCCCTCAGCTATTTCCAGGATTTCCGACCTGAGGCCTACTTTCCACAGGAACTGGAGGCAAGGTACTACAGCTCTTTTATCAGGAGGAGAGGCGCTTGCTCTAAGCCTGCCATACAGCGTACGCCCTTTCAGGCAGGAACGCCAATGCCTAGGTCTTTGGTTCTCGTCCTCATCTGGCTGTTTTCCCATGTACTGCCTCTGTTCTGTGACTGCTCTAGGCATTCCTCCTACTACAAACTACTATATGGTTATATGGAAGGATTCTATAAATCAGCACTAAATGCGTCAGTACAGCTCTGACTACAATACCTAT